>CM032232.1:103867500-103890000 GCA_019009955.1 Riptortus pedestris | reverse complement strand
ACCTTACAAATTCACATTTTTCTTTATAAATATAGCAAATATTCTCAAAACGTGAATGCTAAGATGAAATTATTTAAGCTCTTTGACTAAGGTGAAATTATTTTTTCAGCCTAACACTCACATTTATATATTGTATTTTTTTATTCTTTGGAATTTTTAATTTTAGCATAGTGAATATATAATTATAGTGTTATTTTAAGGTGATTTAATTTTTTCACATTACAGCTAGATTGATTAAGTGATAGAAAGTATTATTATTATTTTTTTTTTAACTCTAGCCTATTATTTGGGTTTTTGATAATTCATAATTTCATTAAAAAAATCAATTAAAATTAATTAATCAGTTAAAATAAAATTAAAAACACAACACATTACAGATGCTTTATAACGATTTTTTATTCTTTCAGATATTTTTAGATAAAATTAAATAAAAATAAATTACTGACATTTTTAAATATAGTACAGAGAGAAAGAACTTTCAAACCAAGTGCAAATCACAATTGATCGGTTATATACGACGATAGATATATTTTAATGGCATGGTCTTGCCAGCTAATTTCAATTTTAGAAAGCATCATTTTATATTTAAATACATATATGAAGAAATGAAGAGAGAAGATGAAAAATGAATGGATTAAAATTGATCAGTGGTTGAGAGAACTTTGTTGTATAAATGTGGCAATTTAATTTAATTATAGCGTAGTTATTACATTACTAATTCTTTTGCTTTTTTCACCTTATTTAATATTTTTTAAAGTAATTACTACTTAAATTTTTGCTCTGTATACATTTCTCCATTTATTAACTATCATAATTCCTTGTGATTTATTTTGTTATTATCCAGCATTTCATTATAATGCCTTTAAATAAATGCATTTAATAAGAAAATAGTCAAAATGGATTTTCAATATTCATTACGAATATACTATGAGAAATATCCAATTATTTATAGATTAAATATTTAAAAATAATAATGTATAATAAGAACAGAAAGAAAACGAGAAGATTGAATGTTTTAACAACTGAATTTGATTTTGAACAATTATTTTGAACTAAAATGTATTAATTTTTCCTATCCACACAAACTTGTATGTGATAGTTTAAATTAAGTAATTTTTACGGAATTTATTTATGAGTGGGGAGTACTCTTGTCTGATTTGGTCAATTTATTTTGTTGAAATAATAGAACTTGTTAAAACGTACAAGAATTTATTCTTATATTTAGTATCAAATCACATTTGTTAAACATTTAAAATATAATAACGTAAGAATAGATACAAAAGAGAAGATTGAAAGTTTTTACTATTGGAAAATATTTGTCTTTTTTTTTTGTTCTTTAAATGAGTTAAGCATTAATTAGTTTAAAGCGAAAAGTTTTAATATATAATATGTGCACCAATTTTTATGTAATAATGTAAGTCAATTTTTACTAGATATATTTTTTTTTATGAGTAGGAGCATTGTTCTTGGATATGCTCAATTTATGTTTTGAAATTAGTAAGATTTTTAAATACTTAAAAAGAATTATGTAGTAGCATTTAAAATAAAAACAACAAATACTAATTTTATCGTGTTGAGAATTATGAAATTTTGGCACTTCATACAAGAATGTGAGTACAATAATTTATTATAAATATTCATGATAAGGTTTGGTGAATATTTTCGAGCCATGGAAAAAAAAGACCGTCAAGCAGGGGCTGCGTAAACTGGGCAGATTTCCCACGTGTAATAGTAAAAGTTCAATGAGAACAATACTTGGTATTTAGGCTTCGAATAATTTGCTTCATAATATAACACCTTACTGGCAATATGTCATGAGTAGGAGTGGGGGTTCACTGAAGTCCGAAAACTAAAAAATGCAAATATCTCCGATAATAATAAAGATAGAGAAAAACAATTACATAACAACATGTGAAATAAGATTGGATCTATACAAATTTTCGATCCGACGTATAGTAACGGAGATATTACGAATTTTCAAAATTCATTATACTCGCGTAAAAATTCATTGCAGCAGTGAACTCGTTCCTGTTTTTGATGAGCTGAAAGAATTTTTGGAATCCATCTTGCACTAACCTTGTTCATATGCAAATGTCCTTTGATGATCATCAAAACACTTGTTTTTGAAAGCACCAACCTCGCTGCTATTTCCTTGGTTTTCAGTCGTCGGTCAGACAGCAATTCAGATTCCACTAGTTAGATTGTTTCAGAAGTGACAGCTTCCAGTGGGCGACCAGGACGTGGGTCATCTTCTAGACTTTCTCTCCCTAAATTTAATAATTTTGCCCATTCTTTCACTGTGGAATACGAGGGGGATGACTGCCTGTATACACAATCCAAGCGCTCTTTGATTTGCGTAGGAGTAAGGCCCTCTTTTCAAAAGAATTTAATTACCGCACGGTTCTCGAGTTTAAACATTGTAAAATTGGGGAGTTTCCTTTAAGCCTGGACACTGACTGACAAGACTGAGGAAGTGCGGGCGATGGGTATGGGGTGAGCAGGCATGGACCTGCATAGGCGTGCAGCTCTAGGCACGTTTGAAGGAGGGCAAGCAGGACAGGCCGGAAACTTATGGACCTTACTACGTATATATATGTAGAGAGGGAGAGAGAGAGTTTTGAACGAACCTCATTTTCGCCATCTCCTGGGTAGTATCAATGGACTTCTTTTGAAAATAGATAGCTGGTTTCCCTTGAGGGAAATCTGCTAAAAACTAAACAAAAAAAAAACGTATATAAAATAGAGTTTTAATCATATATTCCTATCAGCTGATTTCTCTTAAGCCGCGATTTTCAAAAACATTCATCGAATATCCCTCAATCCTTACTACGTCTAACGAGTATATACGTTTTGCACCACCTCGGAATGAGTAACGCTTATGACTCTCTTAAGCATAGTCCACACTAGTAGACATGTTGCGCGATTTTGGTCTCTGAGACGTGTCGCGGGTTGTCTACGTAGACAGGTCTATAGACCTATCTCCGTCGACGGGCTTGTTGCGAGACCAAAAATAGCAGGTCTAATGAAGCCTGGTCCACACCAGTTGACCATCTTGCGCGATTTATCTGTAGATCGTCTAGAGACGGTTTTGAGACACGGTCTTTGGACTGTCTAGAGATACCGTTCATTGTCTCGTCTAGTGTCCACACTATGATGTAAATTTCTCAGTCATGACATGTGAACATAATCACAGTCCGCCATGGAGGATATTGTTTTGTGTGGAATGAGTTCCTGCTTAGTGGTAGTACTTACAGAAGGCCTAGATTCGGTAAAGCTCTATTACGTAAATCAAGATTAGAAGACGCCATGGGTTTTCGGAATTTTACCAGGCTGACGACTACTGATTTTGAAGACTTGCTTCTCATGGTTGGAAGAATAATAATGAAGCAAGATACAAAGTTTAGGGAAACCACCCCAGCTTCTCTTCGACTGGCAGTCACACTGCGTTTCCTAGCAAGTGGAGACTCATTCACGAGTCTCATGTACACCTTCAGAATATCAAAGCAGGCAATATCGAAAATGGTACCAGAGGTTTGCGAAACAATTATCTCATCATTAAAACAATACGTATAACAATTATGACTAACATAAAAACTCAATTTTTATTAACAAAATCAATATAAAATTAAATGATAAATAAATCAACACAAAACATTTATAGATTTGTATAGTTATTAACAAAACACGAATTCCATTGCCAATGTCATCCCTGACATGCATGCAGTAGCAGGAACTGCAGATACTCGTATGCACACCATGTTGACTTTGTGGGAAAGGTCCCACTCGTCGAAGTAATTTTTTTTTGATTCCGGTTGAATGATGTTTTTAAATTATGAATTTTCTTTTCTACGTCCGACACTGTCACATTATACTTGACGTGCAGCCAGAGATTCGAGGGCCGCTTTTTTTTTCACCTGGTTTTTACGAGTAGTTTAACGTTGCAAGTCTCCTATTCTAATCGGGAGATCTTAGACCTGCGATTTTTGGTCTCGCAACACGCTATAGACCTGTCTACGTAGACAACCTGAGACACGTCTCAGAGACCAAAATCGCGCAACATGTCTACCTACTGGTGTGGACTAGAGTTAAGGTCCCCCTATTAGAATGGGACACTTAATGCAACGTTAGAGATATTGCACAACATTTTGACAGTGTGGACGTACTCAGCGTCTAGAGACGAGACATCTTCACCCTGTTTCCAGCTACCGAGCCGTGTGGTTCGGCTGGTTATTCAATTTTTGAAAGTGTTTTAGTTACTTTGAAACATGTGGCCTAATGAAAAAGTTTTGAGTCTTATTGAAGATACCTCGTATCTTATTGTTTGTGGGATGTTACGAGTAGTATAAAACTCCTACTCATTATAAAAACCGTGTGAAAAAAAAAACGGCCCTCGAATCTCTGGCTGCAAAGTATAATGTGACAGTGTCGGACGTAGAAAAGAAAATTCATAATTTAAAAACATCATTCAACTGGGAGCGAAAAAAAAAATTACTTCAACGAGTGGGACCTTTCCCACAAAGTCAACATGGTTTGCATACGAGTATCTGCAGTTCCTGCTACTGCATGCATGTCAGGGATGACATTGGCAATGGAATTCTTGATTTTGTTAATAACTATTGATTGACTGTTGATTTATTTATCATTTAATTTTATATTGATTTTGTTAATAAAAATTGAGTTTTAATGTTAGTCATAATTGTTTTAATGATGAGATAATTGTTTCGCAGACTTGTGGTACCATTTTCGATATTGCCTGCTTTGATTTTCTGAAAGTGTACATGAGGCACATGAATGAGTCTCCACTTGCTAGGAAACGCAGTGTGACTGCCAGTCGAAGAGAAGCTTGGGTGGTTTCCCTAAACTTTGCATCTGGCTTCATTATTATTCCTCCAACCATCAGAAGCAAGTCTTCAATATCAGTAGTCGTCAGCCTTGGATAATTCAAAAAACCCATGGCGTCTTCCAATCTTAATTTACTTAATAGAGGTTTACCAAATCTAGGCCCTTCTGAAAGTACTTCGCGCGCCCAACATTTACGTTTTCGTGTTCTATCACTTATAATTACCACTAAGTAGGAACTCATTCCACACAAAACAAAGTCCTCTATGGCGGACTGTGAATATGAGACTGAGAAATTTACATCGTAGTGTGGACACGACGAGACAATGAACGGTGTCTCTAGACTATAGATTGTGTCTCGAAACCTTCTCTAGAGGGTCTATAGACAAATCGCACAACATGGTCTACTGGTGTGGACTAGGCTTTAGACAGAGGGTGAACTATCCAAACTACCCACAGCCTCCCGGGTGCAGTGAGGCCCGCCAACCTACTGGTAGAAATCATTCCAGGTCCTCTTTGGTTAACCGTGGCCGAGTTGATCACTCAATTTGAAAACTCTGTTCACAAGCCCTCGTGTCTCGCTTGGGGGTGGTTAATGAATTTGAGGTCTATAATGCCAACCAATCGATGAAGCCGATACACCATGAAACGTCGTAAACCAAGCTTAAATACAAATTATTGTTTTGAACGTACCTTTGCTATGTGAGATACTTAACAAATATGTTGTGTGTTGTCATTAATTAAGATTTACGTTCATGGCTCGAAAATGTTTATTTGATTAATGCCATAACCGGTATTCAACAGATTCAATCAGAATTATCAATCATAGTACTCAGTAAGGGAAATAAGAAGTGAAGAAAGAAAGATTTTAGAGAGAGAGGGATGTCAAAAATTCACAACATCTGGAATAGGTACCGAATAGATAAATGTTCTTGAACCAATCCAGTTAAACATTGTCGATCAAGTCAATTCATCTCTATGTCGAATAAGAAACAAATTTTTGCATTCTTTAATTTCATAACGAATATTTATTTTGTCAGAACAGTTGGATTCCAGTATATATAGCTTATTGGAAACATAAAATAGTAAAATAGGGATAAACTCAGCTAGTAGCATGCGGCTTCATATGAAATGGTTTTGTGGCTTTTTACAGTTCTTACAGAAAACAATCGCTGTGACCCGTTCTAGCTTGAGGGGGATATCTTTTAATATTTATAGCTTTGTGCCACATTTCAATACCGCTTGTCACACATTGGTCACAGAGCTCCATTATATATTACTTTCAATGATTCATGCTGTAAACCCTAATTCATTTGTACAAATTTTGATAATTTATGTACAATATATAAAATTCGTGTTATTAAATTATTTACATGTGATGTCCAATTCCAAATTTGATGTCCAAATCTGTTCCTTGTCATTCTAGCGCTAATGACAACTTCTATATTTATTGTCCTCTGTTGTCATTCCTCTGAGGTACTTAAGTTCTGCACCAGCAGGAAGGTGTTCTACTCCAAGACTACATTTTCGTCTGGCTTTCTGTTCTGTCCAGAAAATCATAACATCCCTCGATTTATCCTTATTCAACTGGTGTTCCTAGTCAAAGTTCTGGCAAATGCCATTTTCAACGTTGGCATCTTCTAACGTCTCAGACTCCTAGTACCACTAGGTTCAGCAACATCACACCCCGTCCAGGGTCCAGTTAGTCTTCTTCTACAATAGATTCATCATACCTTGGGTGAATTCTAATCCCATGGTACTTCTAACATCATGGTATAGCGCCCTTACTCACTAAACTACTAGTGATCTGATGTACTCAAAGTTGAACATAGATTGAAAGAGAAATAGGCTGTTTAACCACTCTTCTATTATATTAACTGGGGCACGGGCCGTATTCGGATCTTATACCTGTTTATGGAGATATTATGGAAAATATTTGAATTTTTTAGACTTAATAACATATTTTTAATTGTGTTAAAGGCAGTTATTTATCTTAAGGAGTGTTTTGAATAAGCAGGGGATGATTATCCAGTGATTTTTGATCGCGCCCTCTAGCCTTCTGTTTTTTTCAGGGTATTTGGCTTTCCATAGTAAGCCTACGTACGAATGAAGGTTTTTGTAGCACATACATACATCTCAAGTGCATTTTTCGTATATGTAATTTGAAGTCGTTTTAAATATTGGTTTATACTCTATGTTCTGTCTAAAACCTGTTAGTTTGTTGTCTGTAGTTTTTGTTTGCTAGTCCCGTTGTGTACAAACATTGCTTAACTTCTGATTAAATATCAGACAAACGTTTTCGTTCTCAGGTGTGCTGTTTGAATTGATTTAGAGACAGTTAAATTTGAAATACATACCCCATGAAACCGTTCTATATGTTATGCTTTTTTCAATGCCTACTAAAGTTTGACGTCTTACAAATTTATTAAAACTAGTTTTCCTAGTACTGCATCATGAAAAATTGGTGTCGCATAGAGGAAGTGCTTGGTAAATAACAAGGGCGTGTTGAGGTTGAACCTAGAAGAAATACGAAACCTTGTCTGACTTTCGGATCAAATTTTGTATGGAAACTAAGAAGAATACCGCGTTTTAGACGTCCTGGCAAAAATACTTGTAACAAAACCAGATGCAGGTGTTGCGATCCCACGGATCTACAATGTGTAGAAACTAGCCACTGACTGCAGCAAATTGATTAAGATGGTGACTGACATTCAGTTTTACACGGACTTGAAAAACCAAATTTATCTGCATTATTGTGTAGTTAGACAATTTGTTTCGCAATGCTTTTTCACTGTTTTATTTGATTTAATTCAGGAAATTAGCATATATAAATTGAGTAGTAACCAGTTCTATAATTATTTAAATTCTGCAAATATTAAAGGATTTGATGATAAGGTATGTACGAGTATGAACCCACTACTCAAGCAATACTATCGAATTTAATGTGTATTTCTTTATAAAAGTTTTAAAACTATTTTAACAGTTTATCTCTTATACGCCCACCGTTTATTTATTGTTTTATACATCTCTCATAGCCCTTTTGAAAGTTAGTATTATGACATCATGACATTTTTGTTATTCTTTCTTCTATTCATAGGTTTTTCATGTGAGTTAAGGACTTGGTTTTAAAAACTGGTAAACCTAGAGTCATGGGTTTGATTCCCATATGGGCAATAGGAATTTATTTAGTAACGAATTCACCAAATAGAATCCGTAGTCACACCCATACTAGAAAAGAGTGGTAACGTAAATGAATAGCACTTAACATTATTGAATAATTTTTGAAGGGATTAATATCGTTATATATAGGCATAAACAACAGAAGTGTGGAGTACATTAAAACCTTCGAACATCAGATGCATCCAGACCTTCCAATCCAAAGTCCTGCGCACCATAGTAGATGCTCCATATTATGTTACAAACCACACCCTCCATAAAGATCTTAATATCCAATTCGTAAAGGACCTAATTCCCTTAAGATTCAGAAAATTCCACAGCAGGCTGTCCAACCCCAGAAGTCCTAGCCCTTTCCTGTACTACTCATCCTTATTCCCTTCCACGGCACATCAAGAGACAATGACCCCGAAGTCTTCTTTAAATGTAAAGTGAAGTGATAGCAGTGACTATTTTTCTACTCAAGTATCATATTCCTCCTTACTCTTGACTAACTAGTCAGGCAGGGAGAGGCTGCTCCTCTCATTGTGGTGAAGGGGTGTAGCTTCTGTCGAGAGAGATGCAGGACGATTCTACAATTTCAAATTACCAAATGCATTTAAATGCAGAATGCAATTTTCTTAATAGCATTACAAAACCATTACGTTAGATGACCAATCTAGTTAAAAAAGTACCTAATATTTTACAATCCCTATTCCAAACATTTTTCTATAACATAAAAATGAAAGGCGTTATTCGTATTAGCAGATTTCCCTTGAGGGAAATCAGCTATTGAGGTCGTACTCATGACGCGGTTTTCAAAACATTTCTTCAAATGTCCATCGATCC
This sequence comes from Riptortus pedestris, assembly GCA_019009955.1. Lineage (NCBI taxonomy): Eukaryota > Metazoa > Arthropoda > Insecta > Hemiptera > Alydidae > Riptortus > Riptortus pedestris. The sequence continues at coordinate 103,881,159 of CM032232.1, read as the reverse complement.
TACCCAGGAGATGACGAAAATGAGATCCGTTCAAAATTATATATATATATATATATATATATATATATATATATATATATACTTATGTCTTTTAACGCTCTATCGGTCTCAATTTTTGTTTGATCGTTACTAAACTCGATATTTAAAAGTTTTATGCAAAAAGACAGATAAAGTTCGGAAATGGCTGAAATCGGACCAGTGGGAGGGGGGGGGATTTTCGAAAATTCAAAATATCTCCGTTACCATACGTCGGATCAAAACACTGTATAGAACCAATCTTATTGCAAATTAAATTTACTATAAATATTGTTCTATACATTTATTCTCTATCTTGAATATTAACCGAGATATTTACATTTTTATTAAATGTGGGCCGATGACGGACGAGTGAGTTTCCTGCCATAAGCTAGTTCAGCCGTTTCCGTAACTGTTCGGCTCTCGTATGGAGATTTCTCTATTGTATAACTTCAAGCGGGAAATCGGCTTAGCTTACGCAGCACCTGCGTGACGGAGATTTTTTTCAATTATTGGCTTTAAGTAAACATTCTCACCTACGTATCTTCCATTAACACAAAATAAATAATTATCGAAAAGTCTCTTTACAAGCTACAGTATGTTTTCATTGGACATTTGTGAGGTGCATAGGATAAATGAGAGGTCATCATTGTAATTCATTGTTCCACAGGCCTTAATTTTTATTTGATTAATACCATTGTCATACATAGCAGGTCCATGTAAAGTTAAACGTCAAGTTCGTTAATCGACGACATCTGTCGAGTTTGGCTGTTCTTCACTTCCATGCCAAGCTCAAATATTACAGTGTTATTTGTGTGCCTTAGGTTACCCCCAATTCTGCTAATCCAATTATCACTTAAAGTAACATATTTGTATCACGAAACATTTCATGTGAATATCATTCTGCTTTTATAGGATGTCATAGAGTGGCAGGGACATGAATTATCCAAGTTCATCATGAGTTACACAATGCATTAGATAAGTTTTTTTAAAAAATGAGCGTATATAGTATACGGCTCAATTATTCGTATAAGTTAGTAATTTTTAATATTTTTATTATTATTTTTTAACGGTCACTTTTTGCAACTATTGGGACGGGTTATCTACAGGTTACCACCCTTTTTTAGCCAGGGTAGGACCTAGGATGTTATTTAATGAATTACGTCATTAATTTCCGTTCAATAATTTCCTTCGCCCAGGCGAGAATCGAACTCGCCACTCTAGGTTTGCCATGTGAGATTAAGGTCAACGCTCACATGGCTAACCTGAGCCCCCTAATTTTTAATAGGTACTCGGAAAATGCAATTAACAACCAAATTATAACATTTATCAGGTTTCAAACTAGTGGTTGCATTTTTCTTTTTAAATTGTACGTGGGTGAATCAAATATAAACGAGACTTTTTTTTTTTTTAAATTTATTTTAATTTTAAACGCAAAAAATAATATAGCTTATTTTTCTACATAATCCCCTGACTTGGAAACACATTTTTCCCAGAGGATATGTAGCTTTCCAATTCCTTCCATGTAGAAAGATGCAGGTCGTGTCTGCAGCCAATTGCGCAATAGGCTTCAACCTCACCATCACTGTCGAATCTTTGGCCTCCTAAAGCTTCCTTGAGAGGGCCAAACACATGAAAGTCACAGGGTGACAGGTCTGGACTGTAAGGAGGGTGTTCCAGTGTCTCCCACCCCAGTTGCTCCAATTTTTCCCTAGTCATGGCTGCTGTATGGGGGCGAGCATTGTCATGGAGAAGAACCACTTCTCTGATCGGTACGTCTCATCTTTTGCGGCGATATGCAAGTCGGACGTCACTGAAAATGTCGCAGTAGTAGGCTGCATTAATTATCCTGCGCTCATGCAAAAAATTGAGGTACAGCAAACCACGCTGGTCAAAAAAAACGGTAGCCAAAACCTTGCTTGCTGACAATCGTGACTTGGCTTTCACTGGTCCAGGTTCTCCTTGTTTTCTCCACTCCATACTCGCTTGTTTAGACTCTGGGGTGTAGTGGTGCACCCAAGTTCTGGCTCGCGAAAGTGTCTTTTCCCCGAACTGTGCAGTCAATCTCCTCAAGATTTCGGCCGGTTTTACGCCTTCTGCGGCGAGATACTTAATTACGACACGTTGCGCAGTCGACGGGGGTACCTCTTCCTCCGACATTGTCACGGTGGACAACGAGACGATCGAGGTGGCGAGATCACGTGCTTCCCCTACTCCTGACTAACCTACCCAACAAAAAAAAAGGCGGGAACGTTCTCCCACCACTACTGTGCCCGAAAGACGAAAAGTCTCGTTTATATTTGATTCACCCTAGTATCTTTACATTGGCACTGTTACTGGCGTTCCTGTACTCCAACTAACTGGGAGTTCACTTCATTCGTTCCATGTTTCATAGATGCTCTATGCTTAGTGAAATATCTGAAACAAATATCTGTAGTCTTTGAAATATTTCTAATAGATACATGGGTTGGATCTCAGCTCTTTTAGTCCTTGGTCTTCATAGCCCTGTTTCAGTCTTCTGGGTCGTCGGATGAATTTAATTCTATCTAAAGAATAAAGAGAATCACTGGTGGCTTCCTTGAAGTTGCAATTATTACCAACGGAGCTTCCATGTTTTGCAATCAATCATCACATGTTTCTCGTTCTTGTTCTTCGTACAACACAGCATCGAAGCATTAATTAATTGCACAGTCGAATCATTAATTGTTGATGACATGGAATAGATGGGAAATTACTCAACAGGAGTTTGATTGAGTTCAGCCCCATCATTTCTTGATCTTCTGTTAGTTTAGCTATGTTTCTCGAAGCTCCATTTCTGGATAGTATCCAATAAGAGCCTTTATCAGAAATTGTTTTATCTATTAATGCAGTTTTCGCCTTGTTCAAGCAACCATGTCAAAAGTTAGTTGTTCAATTCCACACAAGGTTCTTTTTTTTTTTACACGTTTCAGCGATTATTCCCCGTTAACCTTGGAAAATTTGTAAGGAATCTCTCCAGTGGACTGGAGGGTTTCATACCGCTAGAGGAAGAGTCGATGCGAGTCACATCGTCCGGAGGGTACCGTAAAAGTCAGCTTTGCAGCACAGTACAAGCGGTTCAAAGGGCCTAAATCAGGCTGTAAATTCCTTCGTATCCACTATCGCAGTGACACCTGAATAGTGGATACGAAGCAAGTGGGCTAGATTCTGGTGGAATGTTGAGCAGAGGTTCTAGTGGGATCAAAAATTCAGCTATTTTTACTAATACTTCTTACAAATCATAAGTGTTCCCTCACCTTAACCACGTCAGAAATCGGCGTACGAGGTACAAATGTTTCTTCTAAAACACTTGAGATGCCAGACTGTAATTGAACTCCTAATTGCATGTTCGTATGCATTCATTCTCGTCGCCCCAAAAGATAGATAAATTGTTTAATTTTGTATAAAGAAATTTAAATTACAAGTTTTTTGTACCCTCATTTATATTGGTAAATTTAAAATGGAGAAATATGTAGAGAATATAATTACAATACAGATTTACAAAAATGACAATATTAACAATTCACATATGTTCTCAGTTTACTATCAAAACGCAGATACTTAACTAAAACGATAATATCCTATTAGTTTTCCTCCCTAAAGCCTTATGAACCAAACAAACAACATTCTCGTCAATTTCTTTATGAGTTCATATTAATTTCTTCAAATATGTTGATGGATACGTGGTTAAATAAAAAAGTCCGTCACGCAGGGGCTGCGTAAACTAAGCAGATTTCCCACGTGAAGTTTTACAATAGAGAAATCCGCCTAATAACAACAGTACTAGTAAGGAATCTCTAAACCTATTCACGAAAGCTGAGAGTTAAGGAAACGACCAAAATAGCTTTTGGTGGGGAAGCCCAGTTAGCCGCCCGGTTTTAATAAAAATGCAAATATCTCGGTTAATATTCAAATAGAGAATAAATGTATAGAACAATATTTATAGTAAATTTAGTTTGCAATAAGATTGGCTCAATACAATTGTTTGATCCAACGTACGGTAACGGAGATATTTCGAATTTTCGAAGATCCCCCTCTAAACCTCCCCTCCCACTGGTCCCCTTTCAGCCATTAACGAACGTGATCTGTCTTTTTGCATAAAATGTTTAAATATAGAGTTTGGTAACGACGACAGAAATTGCGACCGCTAGAGCGTTAACAGACAAATATATATATATATATAGTTTTGAACGGACCTCATTTTCGTCTTCTACTAGGTAGGATTGATGGACATTTGAAGAAAAAAATCGGAAATTCCGTCATGAGTACAACCTCAATAGCTGATTTCCCTTAAGGGAAATCTGCTAAAATCGGATAACTCTTTTTGCCCAGTCTTTGAAATAACTTCATTATCATTTTTATTTTTGGTGGCATTAGTGTTATTGTCAAATATTATATTATTAATCTGAAAGATTGAATGTTTTATGGGCCTTAATATGTGTATAACATTTCTTCTATTTACTTGCTTAGTTTCATCTGAGTAACACAAACTACAAACTATTAGGAACACTATTTGGTTTTGGCCATCAAGTTTCATAAATTCTAGGAGTGCAGAAACATTTTTTCATCATATTTTGACAAAATACCGAAACAACTTGCAAGAACTATTGAGAAAATATATATCATACCAATTTCATCTCCAATGCAGCGTAGTATGAAATAAAATAAATTATATGTCTAATAATGTATGTGTTTGACAGGGAAAATAGTGGTCCTGGAATTCATTTTCCTCTTTCGGCATATACTCCGTTGGCAGAACAACCATCAACTCTGGCTTTAAAAGCTCCAGGCGGAGGGATCGTGGTACTAAAGTAAGTCCACATACTCATTCTTATTATTATGGGGGAGGTTTATACTCAGTAAAAACTGGAATAAAATCCAGTAAAAGTGTTTGTGATTGTGACATGTTAATGGGATTTTTAAAAAATTCGAACAATTCTGGCAGTATCAAGACGTACTCCTTGCTGTGCTTCTTTTATAATTTCTGTTGGCAGATTTAAATTCTTGGTACCTGCTATTGTTGTTTTTGGCACGAGTCTATTTGAGCTAGCTATAATAGGCGCAGATTTCAGTTTGTATACCTTGTCAGTAATGAGAATATCCGGTTTGTTATGGTGCACAATGTGGTCAGTTATTATCGCTTCATCCCAATACATCTTTACATTATTTTTTCCAATAATTTTTAAGGATTATAGCCATAATAAGCAACCCTCCTGTCTGCCATGCCGAATTTCTCTTCTAGAGCTTGATGGTATACTTTTGCCAAGTTATTGTGCCTTTGTAAGTATTCCGACCCAGCAAGTATTTCACATCCAGCCGCAATATGTTGAATGGACTCGATAATATTTGTTGCATAACCTACATTTGTCTGAAGCACTTCTGTCCTTGAGGGTATGGCGTCTGTATGATCTGGTGGCAATCACTTGGTCTTGGATAGCTGTAATGAAACCTTCTGTTTCTGAATACAGCTTTCCAGACATCAAACACGCAACAGAATAAGCCAAGTCTACCTACGAGTCATAAAGGCGACCGTAGTAACGACCATGAAGTTCCTTAAATTGCCATTCAAAAAGAAAATGGGATTCATCTTTAACTTCAGAGTAGTTACTACATTTCAAGTTCAAGGTCGTATACTCATCATCAAGTTTAACTATTTCTTTAAAGATGCGGCTGTCATTCGATCTTATGTAATATCTCAGGTTAACTTCCTAAGACCGACATAGGTTTCGGATGTTGAGAAGACCTCGTCCTCCTTGTTTTCTCGATAAATACAGTCTGGCCATAGGTGAAATCGGATGGTGTATTCTGGCTTTTGTCATCTCCGTTCTTATGAGTCTATCCAACTCATCAAGAGTAGTGTCAGACCATTTTATTATGCCAAAACTATAGAACCCAAACTAATGTTAGTTTTATAAAACTATGGTATCGCCCATGCATTAACTGTTTTTATTTCATAGCGGCTTTAAAGCTAGCTGTTAAAAATAATTCGCAAGCGCTTAAAAAATTCATTTTTTAATTGGTCTTTTACATCTTCTTTCGCTCATTTCAGATGCTGTTGAAAACCAAGATATTTGTATGATTCATTCCTTCCTAGTTCGTGAATATAGGTTTCATCAGAAACTATTATATTATCTGTAGTCATTTTCTGACCTCGTGAAATATGCAAGACAGCACATTTATCTAACCCAAAAGACATACCAACAGAATCACTATAATTCTTTATTATGCCTATCATGCTTTGCAACTAGGTTGGGGTCTGTGCATATAACTTCTGGTCATCCATATAAAGGTTATGACTTATTTTAGTTTCATTTTTACCTATAGAAATTTCTTAACTGCATTCACTATCTTGAATTATTTGGCTCATGGGATTCATAACTAAGCAAATCCATAAGGGACTGACACTGTCACCTTGGTATTATTTATTATTATTATGGGGGCAGTTTATACTCGGAAAACTGGTTTAAAATCCACATCAAAGGAAAATGCAACCAATGGAGTTTGTAATCGGAGCATATGGTAAGGGGAATTTTCACACAATTCTAGCTGTCCCACTTGATGTGCTTCTTTTGTAATTTCTTTTGGCAGATTTAAATTAGTGGTGCCTACTATTGTGGTTTTTAGTAAAATTCCATTTGTGCATACGATACTGCCCTATTTGGGGGTTCAGAATATACCATCGAACAAAACATATTCGGAAAACTTGTTCTTTCACCAAGGAGATAGTGGTTCCTAATTTGGAAGAATATTAGAATTGGCCATTGAGCGAGCTATATAATATTTGCATTTGGAATATTTTATACTGGGTGTGGGCAACCTTTAGTGTGTAAATAAGTTCGTGGGCCGCTTTCAAAATCAGTGCATTTTAAAGTAGTGTTCATAATTTTAGATATCAGACTTGAAATTATACGACAACGTAATTATAATACAATTTATTAAAATAACAAAATGAAATGAAAAAAAAAATAGGTACAACATTATAATTAAATCGTAAAATGTGGAATTATTACAAACAAGGAAAATTAAATAGCGACACCGAAATCAATGAGACACTTAATCTTGAATTTGGGAAGCTATTCCATTGATGTTTGGATTAATTCTACTGATACAAACAGTTAAAAACTTTTCCAAATTATCGCCAGTCAGGCTTGTACGATGTTTTGATTTATTAACTTTCATCATTGAAAAGAACTGTTCGCATTTATAAGTACTGTCAAACGCACAAATCTCTCCTCATCTTCCTCATTTGGAGTAAGTAGAGTAATATTTTTGTTTAATTGTGATTTTCAAAATGTCTGCCGGGCCGGATCAAACCATACCGCGGGCCAGTTGTTGCCCACATATGTTTTATACAATTCTCGCTAACATTGTTTTTTGTATGCTCATTAAATTTAAACCATATTTAATCATCAATTAAAGCTCGTATTATCAAAAAATCTGATGTGGGAACCAAAGGATATAATTACCGCCTAGTTATTAAAATAAACAAAATGTTTTGATGGACGTTTTTTAAAAGAATTCTTTTTAAAATAATATTGTTGCGAAAATTAAATACATGAATAATCCTTCAGAGAGAGAGTCGCATATTTGGGAAGTGCGAGATAGATTAAAGAAGCCGACAGTGGGTCGAGCCCCTACTAGACCCTTCCAGTCTAGACGTCGAAGCCCCAGCCTATTCCCCTTTGATGTATGTCGACGACCTATATAAAGAACCGGTCAGCCGCGACCGAGTCAGTTTTCTTCTGAAGTGCTTGTATGTGCGTTCGGTGCTACAGTGCGACTTAGTGCAGTGCGGTAAAGTGTTTTTATAAGAAGAACAGTGTTGTGCCGTGACTGTAAGTAACAGTTTAGTGCCGTGTTTCAGACAGTGCAGTGCCGCGAAATAAAGGACAGTGAAGTGTCGTCTTTTGGTGTACTTCAGTGAGCGTCAGTGAATTATTCGACTGTGTAATCTGAAGAACAGTGACGCTATCAGTGTATAGTGTGAGTAGTAATTAAGAATAATTGCCAAGTGTATTGTGCATTGTGAAATAACTTGTGCAGTGATAAAAACCGTGAAACTTGCGAGTATTTAATTTTGCAATCCAAAAGAACTCTTATTAAAAACGTTTATTACTGGTTTTGGTAATAAAAACGTAACAATATGTAATATCTCAGTTCCGAATGCATCTGTTCAAAAAAAGTCATGGAACGTAATTAATAGTTATTTTCATATTAAATAAAATATGTTATTGATCACATTTTTTTTGTCCCTTATAGATATTGTACTTTGAAATATTAAAGTATTTATTTCAGACTCCCTCTTCTCCCGAAGTCGATTCGATCAAAAGGGGAGACGCACCACTGCACGGTACAAAATTGATAAATATGATATTTCAAAATTCAAAGGCCAACAGAGAGCTTTGAGAGGTACGCTCATACTTACAGGTCAAAATGGGTTTAGGAAAGCTGAAAACGACCATTAAAATCTGAAAACCCACAATTTTCATGATTATAAAACTTTCGTTGCTTCGTATAAATAGATTGGAAATTAATGCTGCGTAAAATTTAATTTTATGAGTCATATTTATTTGTGCTCTTTTCAAATATGCCTTGTTTTTAATCTGCTTGATTTTTTTTCAATAGCTATATAGCATCACCAGAATTCTTAATGAGAAGTGATATAGCGAGACAGCAAAATTCAAATCAACTTGCAATGTGAGTAACTAACAATATTATATGACTAAACTTTTAAATAGAATAACGTACTACAATTTTTGGTATTAACAGTTTCTCTAACTTGAATATCTTTTTTTCATTCAAACTGTTGTTAAGCATCCCAACTTTTGTTGTCGCCATGTAATGCAATGGTAAACAACTCATATCCTATTTAGAGTTCAAGTTCAGTGTTCACATCCTAGTACGGGAGAAATAGAGAAACGATTGTGTGATGATATCACCATGATGGAAGATTAGAGTGCTCGTTAATGGACGTAATAGGAACAGCAAAAAGAGTAAAATTAAACTAAAAAACCTAACAACTCAGATCTAAATATATTATATATTCAATCCTTTTAATCATTCACTGTCCTATAATGCTTGTTCTATCAAGTTTTCTCTACTCTGAATATTAAACTACGTTTTTTAAATTGAATTCTATTCTGACTCCAGTTAACACCCACTTTTCAGCAATTGTAATCTTATGACAAACATAAATTTGAAGTTGAGGATATAGATATTTCTAATTATTGGATAAATATAATTTGTTTATACAGGAACACCCTCAACTAGGCGATTTGGCTTAAAAATTTAAAACAATATATTAAAATCAATATAACAGAAAAATAGCAAAAACTGAATCAACAATAAAAAAAAGATTAAACACTATAAATAAACATTAAATACAAGTAATAAAAACAGCAAATATTATACTATACTACAAAAAATACATTAAACTAGTATTAAAGGTAACAATTTTTAATGGTTTTATCATTATCAACTAAAATAAAAAGACTTTATTCATATTTTATATTATATATTTTATTCCTGTTCTCGTCATGAGGTATGAGTGCGTTAAATGTGAGAAATGAATAAGAACAAAATTATTCACCAAATTATTAAGACAGTTGATTCATTGAAGACAGTAATCGAAACATTGAATTAAAAAACTATGTTCCACTAGTTGCAGTATATTATTTTATTTGCTAAAAAAAAAAAAAATGTTTTCCAGTAAATGACTGTTTCCTTTTTGCTATATTTTAGTCAGGATTCATCGAACATGATGGAGTTACATTCAGGAACGGGTCGACAACTTGACGGAAATGCATAGTAAGTAACAATATGTATTTATTATTTCAAGTTGGTGTAATATAGATTTTTTTTATTTTATTTTATTTATTTTCGTATAAAGCCGTGGTCCTCTACAAGTACTGTAACGTTCTGAGTTCACTTTAAGAGACCAGCCTCCATTATCAGTGACTGGTGATTAGCTTGCACCAAAGCAGCCTGGCGACCCACAACCCTGGGGGAAGTCACCTTGATCAATGCTAACCAATTGAGCCGTTTAGCATCTAGGGAGAAAGCATAAATTTTGTTTTTTCTTGAAAGTGACTCTGTTTGGATTTTGGAATGTACAGAGCACACCAAATAAGAAATATAAACCAATAATAATTTAATTCAAATTGGCAACGTGGGAGAATCATGGGAATTTCAATTTACCAATAGCATGCTACTCGTGACTATCAGATCCCATATAAAGAAGCCCTGTGGTATTACTAACACTGTGCTGCTGTTAACACCATGGTTCTTCTAAACCTGCGGTGCTGCTAGCTCCGTAGTGCTGATAATCCAGTAGTACTGCATACCCAGTGTCGCTGATAACACCCCGGTCCTCCTAATCCATCGGTGCTGCTAGCTCCGTAGTGCTGATAATCCAGTAGTACTGCATACCCTGTGTCGCTGTTAACACCCCGGTCCTCCTAATCCATCGGTGTTGCTAGCTCCGTAGTGCTGATAATCCAGTAGTACTGCATACCCTGCGTTGCTGATAACACCCCGGTCCTCCTAATCCATCGGTGTTGCTAGCTCCGTAGTGCTGATAATCCAGTAGTACTGCATACCCTGCGTTGCTGATAACACCCCGGTCCTCCTAATCCATCGGTGTTGCTAGCTCCGTAGTGCTGATAATCCAGTAGTACTGCATACCCTGTGTCGCTGTTAACCTGCTGCTGCGTTTAACGTTGTAGTGCTCCTAATCATGGTGATACTGAAATTGTTAGAACTACTTTCGTTGGCAGTAGCGTTATTGCTTAACATTTTCTCAAAATATCGGCTTAACGAAAAGACAGTCCCGATATCGATACAAGGGACGTTCACAGCAATTCTCAAGTAGATATGAGCTATACAATTTGACGTATTGTAACATTCTGTTTTCTTTGATGCTTCATTCATCATTTTGGGTACGTTTGTAATGGGCTGGAAAAAGAGAATGAGTTTTGGTTTACAACAAAATCATATGCGACTCTCTCTCTCTCTCTCTCTCTCTCTCTCTCTATATATATATATATATATATTTATATAATATATACTATATATAATATAATATAAATGCTTTTTTTTATTTCCTAAAAAAATTTTCTCCTGACAAACTTAATTTTACAATTAACAATAACTATAGTATTTTTTTTTCTTCTTTAATGTCCTACTGTGACGTATTTCTTATATTTGACGTCTTTTTTTTTTAGTTATGATATAATGGGATATGTGAACATGATGGTACAACAAAAACAACAACCAACATGTCATGAAGGAATGTGAGTAATTGCATGTATTTGTCATTACAAATAGGTGTTACACATATTGTTTTAGTGGTTTGTTTTCCATAGACTATTTTTCAAAACTGAAATGCTTTGAATTGATAATAGGAGTATGAAAAATAAAAATAAACTCCTAAGAATTCAATGAGCACAAACCAATAATGTGTATCTGTTTTGTTTTTATATTACGGGGTACATTTTACATTTAGGATCAGTCTCATATCTTCCTAAGATGTTTAATTATAAATGCGTGTGTGTTTTTGTACTAGTGAAATTAAACTCAGTTGCGACGAATGATGATAAAGGGCCTACTTCAAACTTCTTCTTACCGAGTTAGTAAAATTTCAAACTTTTTGATTTCTTCCTTATATATCTCTGATAACCTCATTTCCTAACTGAGGATTCGTGAAAATATCTTTATTTACCAAATGATTAACTTAACTTACAAGTTCATTACACAAGAAGCACCTGTAAAAAATTTCGGATAAAACGGGATTTCTCATAAATGTCTACTACACCTGCACTAAAGATGACCAAGTTGAAATTCGTTACGATTAAATTCCATGCAAACATTTTAAGTGGATTTATTTATTATAATGATTTTAAATTGTCATGATTGTACATTGATAATTCCCATTTATATTTGTTTAACATTAGATCCTTGCTTCTGAATTCCTTGTTATTTTTACATTAATTTTGGTTGTACTTTATTGGCGGAAGATAAAAGCGTTCGATTGCTCTGGTCATGACCACTCATACTGAAAATGGCCATGCCCTGATTCCAAAACTCCATCCTCGAGAATTATACAAAAAAACATATAAAAATCAAAGAAAGTAAATAAATATTTTTTTTCTGTAATCGTTGAATAAGGGTAACATTACTAAACTGAAATGAGTGAAGAAAGTGAAACATTTTGCAATAGAGTGAAGAAAGTAATTGCCTTCTTAATTAGTAATAAGTATAAATTAAAAAATAATTTGAAGTTGGAAATTAAATGCTTTTAAATGTTTCTTAACATTGTAAGAATTTATTTTAACAAAATAAATTGAAATGTGAATGAATTATTGGTGGAAATAATCAATATATTTTAAAATTTAAATATAATAATAATTACCTTCCTTGTTTATAACCTGCACTTGTTTATAACTGCACTACTTCACAATCATCACTAGTTGTTTTATAACTATGCTTATAACCTTTCACAACCATGCTTAAAACCTACCAACAACATACCATAATCTTCACAAAATCCTAATTTTGTTCATATTCTGGTTAGATCTGATCATGTATTACACGATTACAGAAAAAATTTAATATTACACTCGTGACGAAAGTTGAATTTACAACGCTCGTGAAATTACCACACTCGCTTCGCTCGTGTGGGTAAACGTTTCATTTGAGTTGTAAAATGATCTACTTTCGTCACTTGTATAATAAATAACTATTTTTTAAATATTATACATGAAACAAAAAGAACAAATAGACAGCAGCCAGAGCATAACTAAATACATTTTAAATATATTGGATTATTAGATTTATTTGCAATCAATACATATTTTGATTTTTTTTCCTTTTTATTGGCAATCTATAATAATACCCCCCCCCCTACTTCTCTTACTTCGTAGGATAATGTGCTTGCTGTGGAAATTCTTTATTCATAAAATTTTTTTTTATTCGTATTAAAGTAGTGGTTTATGATGCATTTTATTTTATATAACCTGAAGTTTTGTTTGTACTGTTTAGGAGACCTCAAGTACAGGCAGTGACTGATATGAACTTAGGAAGGATGCAAGGGACAAATCAAGTGTGAGTAACAAAATGTATTTAACTAATATTTACGTTTAACTTATACATTTATACATGTATGTTTATCTAGCTTAGGGAATTTTAATTCTTTTCTTTGAAGGGGAAAAAAATATCAACATTAACTTGAAATTGGCAACCCAGTAAAAAGGCATGTATCCCATTACTCAATACATTGGCGGTCATCTGACGTCTCATCCCTCCCCTGCGAAAGAATAGGGGTCTGTGAGAAACTAAAAATAGTTTTAATAACCGATTTAGTAAATCTTAAAGACAATTAGTTATTGAGGTCGTACTATGACGCGATTTTCGGAAAATTTCTTCAAATGTCAATCGATCCTACCCAGGAGATGACGGAAATGAGGTCCGTTCAAGATTATATATGTGTGTATATATATATATATATACATATATTTGTCTGTTAACGCTTTAGCGGTCGTTACCAAATTTGATATTTAAACGTTTTATGTAAAAAGACAGATCAAGTTCGTTAATGGGTGAACTCGGACTAGTGGGAGGAAGGGGTTT
>CM032232.1:103770000-103862500 GCA_019009955.1 Riptortus pedestris | reverse complement strand
CTCCATATCACCCGGTAAGTACCAATAATCATTATCATTATTTATTAAAGTCCACTTTTTGCAACTCAGGCGAATTGAGACCCACCCTTTTCTAGCCAGGGTGACACTCAAGATTTTATTTAATGAATTCCGTCACTAAAAAAATTCCTTTGTCCAGGCCGGAATCGTACTCGCCACTCAAGGTTTTCCATGTGAGATTAAAGGCAACGCTTTAACTCACATGACTAACCTGAACCCCTCGTCATTGTATAGATGATAATCATATATGATTTCAAAGCTAGTGCAATAAATTTAATATTGTGTTTAATGAACGTTACGTTGTTATTATAATTTATTTAATATATCCCAAATAATATACCTTCTCAAGTGCTCCAGAAAAATTTCACATTAGCTCCTGAAAATCTAAAAAAGAAATTAATATTTATGTTTGTATTTATTTTCTCATGGTAGTCTAAAGTGTAGGGTTTGATATTTTTAAACATAATTATATCAAACGATGTCCCTCGTATTTCCATATTCATGTTATGTCATTAGTGGGAGGGGGTGGGGGTGTTATATCATAATACGTCGGATCGAAAACTTGTATAAAATCAATCTTATTTCAAATTAAATTTACTATAAATATTGGTATATACTTTTATTCTCTATCTTGAATATTAACCGAGATATTTGCATTTTTATTAAGTGTGTGCGGATAACGGACGAGATGGCTAATTTCGGTTCTATTTGTGAGCTTCTGCCAAAAGCTAGTTCTGCCGTTTCCGTAACCGTTCGGCTCTCGTGAAAATTCTCTATTGTAAAACTTCACGCGGGAAATCTGCTTAGTTTACGCTGCCCCTGCGTGACGGACTTTTTGATGTCATTGTCTCAATTAATATCGCCTCACCTGAAAAGATCTTCATACTGTTATTTACCACAAATATTTCTTTAGACTTTTGTTTCTATAATGACATATTTTTCCAACGATCCACAAAACAGTTAACATTTTCCTGAGTCACAGCACTATTATTAATTGTTATCATTTAATGTGTCATTTCTAATTTTTGTTTAGATAACTCCTCCGACCAGCAGCGGTTGCCCAAGTAGAGACGGGGCGGATACTTCCATGGCTGGCAATCCAATTCAAATGCAACAAACGCATGGTATGCAGTACCCCGTGCAACGGAGCACACCACAAATGCAGCAATCTCCCGTCCAAATGCAGCAATCTCCCGTCCAAATGCAGCAATCTCCCGTCCAAATGCAGCAGCATCCTCTGCAAATGCAGCAACAAACGAATGAAAATGTTACTTACACGCAATCTCCGAGGGAGAACGACGATCAGACATTTCAGACACCTCGGGTTAGCAAGCGGTCCAGGAATCATGTAAGATAGCTTAAATACTCAATATTTTTCTTTCATTTTGTTAAAAAGACATCATTCACATAAACACTCATATGCCAAATGTTTTGCCAAATATCTTTATGTCATTTTCCCTTAAGGAAAATCTGCCAAAAAAATAGAAATAAATCAGTTAATTGTAATTCTTGTTTAGGTAAAGACGACTCCCAGCCACAAAAGTCGTGATAGAGGAAGACGTACCAGACAAGTAAGAGACAATGTTTATACATTATTTATTATTAAATTACGTTTCTAGTTGTAAACTAAATAAGAATTTAAATTTATTACTTGGATTGCAATGTTGGATTTTATGATCAAAGTGTATAACGTCAAAATTTATAATGATGTCTCCCTTTAAATTTAAATATACCTATATATATATATATATATATATATATATATATATATAGACTTAAGACTGAACCGAACTAAACAAAGTTCGGTAAGTATATTAGCATTAACTCCCCCATGGTTATAACCTGCACTAAAATTGCTAGGGACGGGCAGGAGTTATAAGGCAGGCCAGAAATTAAAAATAACGATATATCGTTTCCTATTGGTTTTTAGATAAGATTGCACATAACAAACGTTATTTACTTTGTTATTTAAAGTAACTTTGGTTACATACACTTTTGTCTTATAACGAATTATAAACTAGATATTCTCTAAAAACTATTGCGGAGTCAACAATTTTATTAGCACTCAGTTTAAGTGTTTTAGCAGATTTCACTTAGGGGAAATCAGCTATTGAGGTTATACTCATGATGGGATTTTCAAAAAATTCACCGCGATTCAAATCATTTTCCCTGTAAGCTATTTTATTATTGTCCTGCTGTAACATTGTGCGTTCTTTAAATTGGAATGAGATAGGAAATTGAAAATGCAATGAAATAACTCTCTGGTTATATTTGTGCCATTTCAGTGTGAAAACTACGTTTTGATTTTAGTCTGATATTAAGACTGATTACAAATCAATCCTTCAAAACCCCACGATAAATATTAATCGTTATTTTGTTCTTGAAACAATTGTGTGCAATTTAAAGTATTTTTTCCCCTCTTTTTTCAGGTCATGAGGAGACTTATCCCTGGACTGAACGAGGTAAGATATTTTTCTTATGTTTTAATACATTTTGATTTAAAACCTTAGGACAATTTTCAAGTTCAAGGGAGATTAAATTCAGCCACTTTTGGATTTATAAAGACCTCAAAAATATAAACTTCATATCTTCGTATAACGTAATATCTTAGTGGTTTCATTACTAAATTTATTCAGTTTTATTTATCTTAGTTTATAGTATTCCGTGAACCTTGTTATGCTAATAGATATTTCTTAGGTCACTTGAATTCGAGGAGGATACACACACACACACACACACACACACACACACGCACGCACACACACACGCACAAGCACACGCACACACACACCTTCTATTTTATTTGATTTTATATCTATTTTTATGGGTACAGACCCGAGACCAAAAATTACATTAATAACCCTTTATTGTGAAGTAATTTTGCATTAATCGTGCATCATTAGTAAATGAACAGAAATCTTGCACAAGACATTAAACTAATATAAATTAAAACTACGGGAACGAATTATGAAAACAAGGGAAATAGTACAGACAAAGTGATAATATTTATAAATTATGTGAATATTTTAAAGAAATCGAATGAAGCTCAGACAAAATATCTTGATAAAATAAATACTTAAAACTTAATGAATTTATAAAGCTTTTTTCATAAAATGAATAATAAACTTATAAACATTGGTCAACTAAGGCCCCATCCTTTTTTTTAAAAAAACAGAACGTAATAATTATTATATATAAATTACGAGTATATAAAATTATATATACTGTACCCAGATGTTGAATTGTTTGAGGAGGTATAAATTCCAAAAATTGTTTATTGGTTTGAGCGTTGGTTGTAAATGTGTTTTGACTCAATATTTTTTATTACTCTTGAAAATTGTGCATCAATACCTCTTTGTGAATTTTCATTGACTGGTTTCGTATTGAAAATGAATATTATTTTCAGGATACTATGGAGTACGATTCTGATGCCCTGGTAATCGACGAATCTGCTTGTATGGAAGCTCCTAAGCCCGAGGTAACTTCCTCCTGTTTATTAATATTGCTCATTAATACACGTTTTTTTTCTTCTCTCCTCATAGTATCCCTAGGAGGAATTATTTATTTGAATACATGTTCCATTGTCACCTAGCATATTACATGTATGATTATGTTTAAATACATTTTTATTTTATAATATATATATATATATATATATATATATATATATATATATATATATACGTTAATCAACTATCTACTCAAATATAATATAAAAAAAAACAATAATAATAAAATATTAAAATAAGTAAGATAATTACAAATAAAATTAATAAATGAAATGAAAAAGTATATAAATAAAGAAATAATTTATTTATTTATTAACGTCCACTTTTTGCAACTTAGGGTAATCGGGACGGGTTATCTACAGGTTACCACCCTTTTCTAGCCAGGGTGGGATTTTAGGACGTTATTTAATGAATTTCGTCACTAAATAATTTCCTTTGCCCAGGCGAGAATCGAACTCGCCACTCTAGGTTTACCATGTGAGATAAAGGCCAACGCTTTAACTCGCATGGCTAACCTGAGCCCCATAAAGAAATAAAAAATAAGAGAAAAACATATCAATTAAAGTTAAACTCAACCGATGTTTAATTAGAGAGTCAATGTAAGGAAAATATATGGAATTATAATTCCCATTCCTCACAATCAACTTTACATTCTAATGTATTTTTGCTACATCTATATCTATACTTTTGATAAACTAAAAGTTCTTTATTATATTTGTTAAATATAATATGAGGTGGTTTTGGCCAATTACCTCCTTTTAAAAATATATTCATTATTAAATTTGATCTATTTTGATTAAATTTTGAACAGTCATAAAGTATATGTAAAAACTTTTGTGTTGTCAGTGAGTCGCAAGTACATTTGTCATTGTCTTGAATTTTAAATCTTGTTAAATAATGTTCTGTCTGTCCATGTTCCGTTAGAAATTGTGTGCATTTGTGATGGTGACTCGTAATTGTGTTGTAGTTGTTGTGAGTTATATTTTGTATGTATTGATGTAAGCTGTAAGGTTTTGTTACATTTCGTCCATTCTCTGTTCCACTTATGTATTGTGTCGGTACGTAAGTCTTTTTTAATGTATGAGAGTGGTACGAGAGAGAATTCTGGGTTTATTTTTGTATCATGGACTGCTTCCTTTGATGCCAGCTTGTCCGTTTCCAATATTTCCTGAATGGGCTTTTACCCAGTCTATTTGTATGTGTAGATTTAGATGTATGATTTGTAAAATGTGCGTATTGAGTAAATGAGATGTTGTCTGTGTGTATGGTCGTATATTTGTATGGGTTATATGATGATTTTATAATATAGTCGGTAGCTTTTAAAACAGCGTTTTTCACTGCTTGATTATTGGAGCATCTAGCATCAAGTCAGTATTTGTATTTTACATATGTCCATTAGTAGTCTCAATAATTAATGCTGCTCCAGTGTCAGTTTAGCTTCCGCCAGTAAATATGTGGGATGTCATAATGTTTTCAGTGCATGGTTCATCCAAATTTAATGTTACGTTCGCATTGATACGCGTTGGCGACCGATAAAGGGTAAAAGTAGATCGCGCAGTTACTAATCTACTAACTTACTAATTAATCTAAGCTGATTTCTCACTTGACACAGCCTTTTGTGATAACAGTATTCCTTATTCTATACTGTATTTTACCGTAGAAAGAGATCTGATGTCTAGGATTTGAATATCACTCTGGGCATGAAACGTTCATTGATGCAGTTGCTTTAAGAAACAATCTCATGAATGGATGTGGGGGGTCAAATGATTGTTTAAAACTATAAAATACAAAAAGTACTAGATAGCAGTAGAAGGTTATATTTAAGTTAGTTTGTTTAATTTTGGAACTTCAAAAAGATTATCTAGGATATTATTAGCTGTGGGCTTCCTTAATAATTACATTCTCTAGTATTTATTTATACAGGAGCACCCGCATCTAGTCGATTAGGCTCAAAGTTTCACAATGTAAAATGATAACAAAATTATAGAAAAATAACAAAAACTGAAAGAATAAATTAAAAATTAAATACATCAAATAATCATTAAATACTAGTAATAAAGACATAAGGTTATTCATTTTTTCTAAATTTGTTCTAAATGTAAACTACCGAAAGCAATTCGTAGTGTAACATAATAATAATAATATAACCACAAAGACCATATGTTAACAAAAGAAACACAATAATCATATGTTAACAAGAGTAAAACAATAATCATATGTAACAGGACACTCTTCAGTTACAGATATCTTCGCAAATATTCTCATTTTTATATGTAAGAACGAGCTGTATTTTCACATAATGAAGTGTAAATTCTGTTAAAATACCGTTTTCATGTTGAAATTACTATTTCAGAATACAAGCAATGGCTTATTGAAAATTGGAAGCCCATACCAAGGAGAATCCCAAAACACTAATGTTGGAGGCTCAAAAATGCAGGGAACTATCAATGAAGAGATCTCCAGAAAGGTATTTAACAAACACGACTGAAAAGTCGATATCCATAGCAACATCCATATTTATTTAAAGCGGGAGAAAAAACGTTTACAATTAATATTGAGTCAAATAAGTTTAAAAACATATTTACCAGTTTAATTTCCGCTTCCTGCTTGCAATCATATATATATATATATATATATATATATATATATATATATTTATATATAGCTAGATATCTATCAAATATTGATACCTATATATATATATATAATATAGGTATCAATATTTGATAGAGTCAAAATATAATTTATGCTTATTGCTAAAAACATTTTCATTAAGAGAGATTTCGTTATTATTATCCTTTTTTTTCATGTTGATTTAATCTCTTACATAATTATAATTTCGCTGTTTTTCTATATAAAATATATCACCATTTGAAAAGTTTATCTTAAGTTAGTGGAATATTGAGTATCCCTAACGTTTAGCGAATATTTTAATTTAGAATAATTGTACCATTCGTCTATAATTTTCTCTTCTAATTTTTCCGAAATCCTTGCAAATATTTACAATATTTCTTGCCATTATCGTATTGTATTTGAGCTAATATTAATTGATAACCAAGTTATCTGTTCTTTCTCTATTTATCCTTTAAGATTTCTTCATATCTTTGATTTTGGCAATTAATATATTTATTTTTTAATTTTATATAATCTTCGTATTTATTTGTCAATTTTTTAAAAATTAACCAATGAAGTTATATATATAATTTACTATTTTTTAAGTTCTTGTCTTAATTTTTAGTACTTCATTTTTCTATTTGTTCTGTCCCCTTAGTGTTGTTGTTTTATCTGTTAAGCATATCTGGTATTGTTAGAACCTCTTCATTCCTCTATTCATCTGATTTTGTCGTTTAACTATATCTTTGGTGAAATGAAGTAATCTTTTTCTCTTCATATGTAAACTACTATCATCTTCCACGAATTCGTCTAAGAATTGAACAATCCTAATGACGGATATTTCTATTTTTAACATTTTTTTTTATGCTATGAAAATGCTTACTACTACTATAGTGATTTTCACTTAGAGCTCCTGAGACAGTTAACAGTTTTCTATTCAGCTTAAAGTTTTAACTCCTGTTAAATCATGTCTCTTATTTTTTTTTTTGGCATTTGTTAGTATCCAATTTGCGCTACTAAGCCTAATTGGGGTGATCTACAGGGGTTTTCTAGACGGAATAGAACTAAGAACTTTAATTAATGAGTTCTCAGATTTTCCACGAGGATCTAGATGGTTTCATGCTCTGGACGATCTACTAAGTGCAGCCGTAGATTTTACCAGGGAATCTAGTGGATTGGCCATGTTCTGGGTTATGAACTAAGTGTCAAAAGTGCATTTTATCATAAAATCTAGTGGTTAACCTTCCATTTTCTAGAAGATAGATTCACTGCCAGACGGAGATTATACCAGAGAATCGAGTGAATTAGCTTCCATGTTATGGGTGATGAGCTTAGTGTCAGCTATGGATTTTATCAGAAGTTTTAGTGGCTTGCCTTCCATTATCTAGGATATGGATTCACTGTCAGCCATAAATTTTACCAGAGAATCTTGTGGATTTCCTTCAATGTTGTGGGTGATGAAATAAGTGTCAGACGTAGATTTTACACGAGAATCTTCCCGAGTTGTAGGTGTTGAACTGCAAGTCGAACATCTTAGTAAAGAATCTAGTGGTTAGCCTTTCAGGGTCTGGGCGATGAACTAAGTGTCAGCAGTAGATCGTATGGGAGAATCTAGAGGCTTGCTTCCTATTTTCTTGGAGATGGATTCTCTGTCATCCGTAGATTTTACCAGAGAATCTAGTGGCTAATCCTCCATTTTCTTGGAGATGGATTCACTGTCGTCCGTAGATTTTACACGAGAATCTAGTTTCTTTCTTTCCGAGTTGTTGGTGATGAACTGCGAGTCGAACATCTTAGTGAAGAATCTAGTCGCTGGCCTTTCATGGTCTGGGCGATGAACTAAGTGTCAGCAGTAGATCTTATCTTTTTTTTTTTTTTTTTTTTTTTTTTCCCACCTCTGCCCCCGCTGTACCTTTGGGTTTCCCCATACCAGCGGTCTCCATTTAATAAGAGATATAAAATTTTGAATACATAGATTGGGCCAGGTAACTTAGCCTAACTCACCGAGCACGGCTAAGCATTAAAGTGCAACATTTGGGAGATTTAGTTTAAGTCCGAAAAGTCCTAGGGGAACCCGCAGCTGCGACTCCTTTGCCTCTGTTCAAAGAAGTGGCAGCAAGAGCCTAACTAACTAACCTACATACCTATAGCCTAAACTCACATAAAACTATACATATAATTTACAAATAAATTCAATTTTACTTTTCTTTCAATACCTCTTGGGCAAATGTCCTGAAGGCTGAAAATCTATCAGCATCGTTTACAAACATGTCGTAGCTCTCAGGAGGCCAGTTCACATATGAGAAAGCACTCATTAGCCGAATACGCTTGGCGTTGAAACGCGGACATTGGAGGATCACGTGGTCAGCCGTATCCAACTCGCCGCTGGAGCACAATGGGGATTCCTTTCGTTTGAAGAAATGTAGTTTGTTATTAAAGTCCCCGTGACCACTGATAAGTTGGCTGGAGAAGAAATCTGGGACGTACCATGTCATCTTAGATCTGGTCCTGACATCTGGGAAAAATTTGTAGGTCATCCTACCTTTGCTGGAGTTGGTCCAGCGACTCTGCCAACTGTCCCAGATGGTTTTCTCAATATGGTGGAGTGTTTTTTTAAGGTCCTGCTGTCCTATTGTGAAGATAGACTCTCCTATCTTGTAAGGGAACCCCCTGACTGCTTGGTACATAGCGATCCGCATTGCTACCTCCAGGTCTATCGGAAGCTGGCCAGCCATCACCTGCAATGCATCGCTCGAAACTGTCCGATACGCCCTAGTTACCATGAGGAGAGCTCTTCTTTGGGCTTGGCATAGAAACTTTTTGGTCGCTTTCGACATTTTTTGAGCCTAGGCTGGAGCCGCGTACCAAACTAAAGGGACAAACAAAGCTTTATATAAAATGCTTCTGTTCTTATCAGTGATGCCCCAAGTATTACGTGCTATTGTCCTTAGGTGGTGAAATCGTCCGCTGATCGAATCCCGGAGATGAGAAGCGTGAGGGTTGAGATTTAACCTCTCCCCGATGTGGACTCCTAGGTATACTACTTTGGTCATCAGTTGAAGCCTGGTCTGACCTATTACCAACCTTGGGGGCCACCTATGACAAAGCTTTCCTTTTAACAAGATGCTCTGTGTTTTCTGGTCATTGAGTTGAAGTTTATTTTCAAAACACCAATCCTGTATAGCGTTAATGATCCGCTGGCCCTCCACTTCCAGCTCTTGCCTACTATTTCCCTTAACTAAGCAGCACAGATCGTCTACATAAGCCGTAACCTCAATGCCAAGGGACCGCAACTTGAGGAGCAGCTCGTCAAACACCAGTGCCCAGATGTAAGGCCCCAGCACAGAGCCTTGTGCACAACCCCGAGCTACTTCCCTCCTGATCATCGTCTTCCCGCATGGGATCATAGCTACTCTATTGCTTAAATAGCTTTTTAGTAATTGGTATAGATTTTCTGGGCACTGCCTTCTCCTGAGTGCTCTCAGGATGGATGGCCACCATAGATTATCAAAGGCCCCTGCAATATCAAATAGTAGTATTTAGTAGATCGTATCGGAGAATCTAGTGGCTTGCTTTCTATTTTCTAGGATATGGGTTCTAGTCAACCGTAGATTTTACCAGAGAATCTAATGGATTGGCCTCCATGTTCTTGGTGATGAAATAAGTGTCAGACGTAGATTTTACCATAGAATCTAGTCGCTAACCTTTCATTTCCTTGGAGATGGATTCACTGTCAGCCTCCGATTTTACCATAGAATCTAGTGGCTAGCCTTTCATGGTCTGAGGAATGAGCTAGGTATCAACTGTA
Source organism: Riptortus pedestris (assembly GCA_019009955.1). Taxonomy (NCBI): domain Eukaryota; kingdom Metazoa; phylum Arthropoda; class Insecta; order Hemiptera; family Alydidae; genus Riptortus; species Riptortus pedestris. The sequence goes on along the minus strand of CM032232.1, from coordinate 103,852,552 downwards.
GATTTTAACGGAGAATCTAGATCCTTCTTTGTTCTGGCGAGTGAATATTTTAATAAAAAATGTAGGGGCTAGCCTTTTATGATCCGGGCGATGAAGCATGCGTCAGCCGTACATTGTACTGCAGAATCTTCTTAATTTTCAGGAATTCAATGTTATTATCTTAATATATATAAATCTCCTGTCACGATGTTTGTCCGCGATGGACTCCTAAACTACTTAACCGATTTTAAATTAAATTGGCACACCGTGAGCAGTCTGGTCCAACTTGAGAGATAGGCTATATTAATTTTCTCTGAGACGAACAGGAGTGGGGGTTATAAGGGACGCCTGAAATTAAAAGTCGCGATATTTCGTTTTCTATTGGTTTTTTCGCAAATATGCACATAACAAAAGTTGTTTATTTTGTTATTTAGAGTAACTTTTGTCATAAATACTTTCATCGTATTCCGAAGTTTAAATGAGTTATACGCTTATGACTACAGCGGGAGTCAACAATATTATTTGGGACAAAAGACCCAACCGAAATAAATAAAACTCGGTATGTGTATTAGCACTAACGCTTTCATTATAAGAAGCCATACCAACATTTCTAGGGACGGGCAGGAGTGGGGGTTTTAAGGGAAGCCAGAAATTAAAAATAGCGATATTTCGTTTCCTATTGGTTTATCGGCAAATATGAACATAACAAAAGTTGTTTATTTTGCTATTTAGAGTAACTTTTGTTATATACACTTTTTTCGTATACCGAATTATAAACGAGATATACGCTAAACATTATAGCGGAAGTGAAAAATTTTATTTGGCACAAAAGACTCAACCGAACTAAATAAAACACTCAGTATGTGTATTAGCACAAACGCCTTTATTATAATAAGGCATTCTAACATTTCTAGGGACGGGTAGGAGTGGGGGTTGTAAGGGAGGCCTGAATTTAAAATAGCGGAATTTCGTTTTCTATTCGTTTTTCGGCATATATAAATATAACAAAAGTTGTTTATTTTGTTATTTAGAGTAACTTTTGTGATATTCATTTTTGTCTTTTAACAAAGTATAAACGAGATATACACTATAAACTAAAGCGGGAGTCCACTATTTTATTAGGCGCTAACGATTGAACCGAACTTAACAAAACTCGGTATATCGATTAGCATTAATTCTTCCATGATTATAAGCTATATTAAAATGTTTAGGTTAGAACGGGAGTGGGGGTTATAAGGGAGGCCTGAAATAAGAATTCGCGATATTTTGATTCTTATTGGTTTTTCAGCGATATTTTATAAAAATACCATCATTAGTCAGTCAACTATGATTTCCCGGGCATCGTCGGGTATATTAGCTAGATTGTATACAGAATATACGTACATTATAGATGATATTTAATAATAATAAATAATAATAATAAATGCTATCCACGATTATGATTTGAATTATTCACTGTGTGTCAAACAGTGGAGAGGGAATGATTAGAGACTTATTTTCATTTATTCTTCAAATCTAAAATTTTATTTTCCATAAGTCGCCCAACGGGCCCTTACGGGAAGAAGACGGGAAGAGCAGTTGTACACGTTGAAGCATTTGCCAAAAACAAAATAGAATATTTCCGTCTCAAATGATTTCCCGAGCGAAGCCGGGTACCTTGGCTAGTTTATTTATATTTAACTGTTGAAAATACTCCATTTAGATTTCATCTACAATCCCGAAACGACGTTAAACGTACGGTGTTTCATGTATTAAGTGCACGTAGAAATAGACAGTAATTATAACCACAGTTTTTTTGGGGGGTTTCTACATGTCCTTCAATTAGGCCCATAAATAATTACATGTTCAACATATAACAATTTTCCATTTCAGAGGAATCGTCGTAGGAATGAATCGTCAGAAACATCTGAAGAAGGTTCTAATGCAAGTGGGAGTTCGAACTCACGAGGCTCAAATGAGGTGAGTATCCTTTTTGATTATGAAAACTCAATACAATGTCTAATATTTTTCATTATCAGCGGAAAACGTTTTTTCTTGGCGGTATTTATGTCTACACTCGTTATTTGTGAGTAGAAGTAAATCACAGGACAAAGAAGAACTTCCTGTTAAATGCCTACGGTTTCTGGTGTACATGATTAGTGGATTTTAAAGCTTGAGGACTCTTTATCGTGCTTGTGTTTCGCCTTATTTGCATATATATATTCCCAGCCATTAATTTGGTATTCCTTCTTACAACTTGGGCTACTTGCATAGTAGGTTCTTATAAAACTTAACATCATGCACTCTGCTCAATGATATATTAATAATCTGGATTATTTAAATTCTGCCATACATAGTTTCCTGCAAGTAGTCAATACCAGAAATTATTGTTATCTGTTTTTGATCTTGTAAGAGTATCAATGAAAACGAGAAGCCACATCAATGTCGGTTAAAATTTGTTTTTGCAGTAAAGGTATGCAATAATTAGTTTACCAAATTTTCATTCATTACATTTAACGGATGAGACGAATAATAGTGAAAATATTCGTGATTTTACATTTCATACTTCAACCATATCTGATGTCCAATTTTACCTGTAAGAAAACACGTTTTTTTAGTTTTAATTGTGGAATTTAAATAGTTGGAGTTAAGTGTGGAATATGATAGTGAATCCGTATGTGCTCTCACTCTCTCTCTCTCTCTCTCTCTCTCTCTCTCTCTCTCTCTCTCTCTCTCTCTCTCTCTCTCTCTCTCTCTCTCTCTATCTCTCTCTCTCTCTCTCTCTCTCTCCCCACCCTCTCTCTCTCCCCCCCCTCTCTCTCTCCCCCCCCTCTCTCTCTCTCTCTCCCTCTCCCCCCCTCTCTCTCTCCTCTCTCTCTCTCTCTCCCCCTCTCTCTCTGTCCCCCCCTCTCTCTCTCCCCCTCTCCCTCTCTCTTTCTCTCTCTCTCCCCCTCTCTCTCTCTCTCTCTCTCTCTCTCTCTCCCTCTTCTCTCTCCCCCCCTCTCTCTCTTCCCCCCCCTCTCTCTGTGTGTGTGTTTGTATCCCCAAGTCTTATAGCCTGCATTCATTCTCAGGAGAAATGTCAAAAGGAAAGGCAACATCGGATTAGTTCATGCCACCCAATTGCCTTATTCAATATTTTTCCTGTGTTTCATCACTTGCAATTTTTATTTAGACACTTCCCGCTACCTGCCACAGACATTGTGCTGGCAACGCCTCCAAAAGATCCCAGCGAGATGAGCGAAGTTTGGGCCACAGGACCGATCAACAGCAAACATCACAGCAAGATGGACTGCAACATCCTACCCCAAAGTGGGTATTACCACCAGAAGTAGTACCCAATCCAACCTGTTCTAAGCCGATAAATCAACACGCCGTGAACGTATCACAAGGATATGCTTCTCAGGTACTATGTCAGGAGTAAACATTGCGCACGAAGTCGATGCTTCCTAAAAGACTTATTTGCCCTTTGTTCTGTTTCATATCATTTGTAATACATGTCTAGGCGTCTCCGATACAGTCAGCACGTGGTGACAGATGTGAAGGGAATATCACCCAAACTGGACAGATTCAGGCAGATTTACCTCAGCTGCAAGCTGCAGTAATGAGAGTACAAACCAGCACAGGACCATTCCAACCGATAAATCTACAAATCGAGAATCCCTCTCGAGGAAATGTTTCTCAGGTACAATATCACGATATCTGTTTCAGTTCATTCGTAATTTTTGTTTAACGCTATCACCAGAATATTTGGAGTGGTACACGATTCCAAAATGGCTGAAAAAATATATTTTAAGTAAGTTTTTTTTTCAGCATTCACCAGTGACTTACCAACAGACCGAAGTGCCAGCTCAAGTGAGCAGAACTAGTAATAATACTGGAAGGATTATCATGCCTACCACAGCTGGACCTAGCAATCGTGAGCATGGTGTGTCCTGGTTGTACGGAAATATCCCTAAAAATGGAAGTAAATTAAAGGTATGTTAGTCTCCTTGAACTGAGAAATTATGTTGCCGGGTGGTAAAAGACCAAAAATACAATGTTTAAAAACACTACTTAAAATTGATACAGAACATAATCTTTTATCCATAGCACGCCATCACCGTATAAGTTGCTGAGTCTTGAAGTGAGTGTGTCGATGGTTTCTTGTACAGGTATAGACGGGTAATAGGTCTTTTATGTCAGATGAATCTAGTTTTCTTCGTCCTCTTATGCGTACGTCAGTGAGTTTGTTCACAAGTTCTATAGTGTTCTTCATTGTGAATGTGTTAGGTAAGTGCACTGTGTCCCTTAGTATACATGTAATACGTTTTGCTAGTTTATATACGCAGATTCTACTACTGGTCTCTCATGGGTACGTTAGTTTCGTGTATCTTGGGTTGTGCTCTCAGTATAAGTGGTCCAGGGTTCATGTTTAGTATTTGTAGCGTTGGTTATCTATCGTGTTAGTGCAGGCAGCGTTTCAGTGCAGCTTGTTAGTTAATAGTTTGATTTTTAAGGTTTTTCCCGTTTTTTTTTCTACGATAAGTCAATGTTATTACCTAATTGTTTCTTTGTTTTGTTTCCTAGTATTTCTGCTACATTATGTATCATTCTCTCCTTTTTGTATTGTGTTAAGTAGGTTATATATATTCATTGTATTGAAGATATACACATACGAAAACTCATGGGCAAACATAACATAGACAATTATTTCAGATTTGTAGATGATATTTTTGCATAACCGAAACATACGATATTAACAAGATACTAACAGACCTCAACAAACTCACCCCAATATACGTTAAGCCATGGAGACGGAAAATAACAGAACACTTAACTTCCTCGACCTCACATTTACCCGACAAACTGGAAACCTGCATCCACAGACACATCTATACACGCCACTAAACTATATACACCCAACTCATTATAAACTCGCTGCATTTCGACACTTTCTACACAGGCTGAAACCACTGCAGCTTTTAAGGGACAACTATGACAAAAAATTGAAGTCAATATACGAGATAGCATACAGTAATGGTTCCAAACGACATACTATTGACAAAATATTCAAGGAACTAAACGAGACACACACACCCTAACAGAACCAATTACGAATCGTCACGCCATCACGTACACAGGACCAGACACATAAAACTACCAACATACTACAAAAAGAAGGACTCAACACTACTTTCAGAACCAATAGCACAGACAAAAGCTGACAAATGACATCGAGGAGGACAAGGTCATTTACAATATGAACGGAGTATACAAAGTAACTTGCAGTTGCAATAAAGCGTACATTGGACAAACTGGGAGGAGACTTAAAACGCAATACAAAGAACACATACGCTCATTCAGGCTAAACGAATGAGAATCTAACTTAGCCAAACATTTGCACGATCATTGTCACGACCCTACAAATATATCCAACACAATGACACCCCTACAAAGACAAACAAAAGGATGTGGATTGGACATACTAAGGAACATTGAGATTTACAAACAACAGACATACCAGTGGGACATTAGGTGGGAAATTATATTCAGGCCTTTGCGATTACTTATATAGAATAACAAACGAAAGACGCAATCTGATGGACACATACACAACACAACAGATGAACATAAGCCAATATTCTAATTCAATAAGGTAATATTAGATTTACTTATACCCATAGAATTGTGGAAACATCATTACATTATATTGAGCCTGTACTTGCACACAAGCCACCCAGACCAAAACGCAAATAACATACTACAACGTAAAGCCTTATACGGATAATGGACAACGACCTACTGTACGAAAAGGGATACCAGACGTTTATAACCTACTGACTACCGGATAACTCAGTACAACTTCTGACTCTCTTGAAGACGGTGACATCGCATCGAAAGTGTTTGTCAGCTATACTCGATCATCGGTCAGTGACAACGGTCATCCCCGATAGGTATGATAACCATAAATTAATGATTTTCCGTTATTTCGTATTTGAAATTTATTGTAAAGATTATACCAATTGCTTTACAAAATACATTTACTTAAATTAGTATATGTACCACCGAAGCGAGTACATATACTAATTTAAGAGTGGCGAGTTCGATTCTTGCCTGGGCAAAGGAAATTATTTAGTGACGAAATTCATTAAATAACGTCCTAAAATCCAACCCTGGCTAGAAAAGGGTGGTAACCTGTAGATAACCCGTCCCGATTAGCCTTAGTTGCAAAAAGTGGACGTTAATAAATAATAATAATAATACTTAAATTATACAAATATTTTATTTTCCATTTGTTTTACTGAATAATTTAACTAGGCCTACAATACTTCTTTTGTATTGACGTATCTTAAAATACGTTTTTTATGCACGTTTCCTTTACGAAAAATCATCTATTCCCCTCTTTCGAGATTTCCGAAAATATCCTTCAAATGTCTACCAACCTTACTTATGAGATGTCGAAAATGAGGCTGTCAAATTAATCGTTCTAACTGTGTGTGCGTGTGTGTGTGCGTGCGTGCGCGCGGGTGCGTGCGTGGGTGCGTGCGTGTGTGTGTTGTGTTGGATAGAGAGAGTGTGAGAAGTATGTATCAATATAATAATAATCAAGATACATATTTAGGAAGACAGACCCTTGTCTGTTTATTTAAATGTTTTAAGTAAAACTAAGGATAAAGTACGGTTAATGGCTGAAATTGAAGTGGGGAGGGGGTTATCTTAAAGTAGAAGTTATAATTTTTTTCGTCTTTCCCCTTCGTTTGAGCCTTCAGTAAACCGTTCTTCTGATTGGATTTTTACTTTAAACATTTCATGGGCAGCATTAATTTAAATTCCTGTTCATATAAGTATAATTGGAGGGAGGGGGTTAGACGGAGAGGGAAATTCATCAATTTAAAATATATTCATTATTATGAGTCAGATCAAAAAATGTTATCGGACATATCTTGTTAAACTAGTGAAGCTCTACAATTCTTGGTGTAAACGTTTGTTCGAAGCTAAAATATTACGCAGGTTACTTTCTTCTTTTAGCAGATTTCCCTTAAGGGAAATCAGCTATTGAGGTTGTACTCATGACGGAATTAGCAGGCTTTACATTGCACAATATTTTGACATTTAGCCGCTATTATATATATATATATATATATATATATATATATATATATATATATATATATATATATATGTGTGTGTGTTACCGCTCTAGCGATCGCAATTATTGTTTAATCGTTACCAAACTCGATATTTAGTCGTTTTATGTAAAAAGAAAGATCAAGTTCGTTAATGGCTGAAATCGGCCAGTGGGAGGGGGGGGGTTAGAAGGGAGGATTTTCGAAAATTCGAAATATCTCCGTTACTATACGTCGGATCGAAAAATATTACAGAATCAATCTTATTGCAAATTAAATCTATATATATATAAAATTGTAACCTCTGTCTGTACATTGATTTTTTTCGCGAAATTTCACGATAACTTTTCGTTTCACATGTCATAGACACCATATCTGCATTTTGTTTCTTTCGTGTATGTTTGTTTGTTTGTTTGTTTGTTTGTTTGTTTGTTTGTTTGTTTGTTTGTTTGTTTGTTTGTTTGTTTGTTTGTTACCTTTTCACGCATAAACGGCTGAACCGAATTTTATGAAACTTGGTATGTATATTACTACTAACCCAACTTAGACTTTAGGCTATATTAAATTTCCCTGAGACGAACAGGAGTGGGGGTTATAAGGGAAGCCTGAAATTAAAAATAGCGATATTTCGTTTCCTATTGGTTTTTCCGCAAATATAAACATAACAAAAGTTGTTTATTTTGTTATTTGGAGTAACTTTTGACATATACACTTTTGTGGTATACCTAAGTATAAATGAGTTATACGTTAAAACTTTAGCGGGCAGTAACGGCTGAACCGAACTTAACAAAACTCGGAATGTCAATTAGCATTAATTCTTCCATAATTATAAGTTATATTAAAATTTTTAGGTTCGAACGGGAGGGGGGTTAAAAGGGAGGCCTGAAATAAACATTCACCATATTTACATGTATAAGAGACGGGAAATATAAAAATATCGAAGACTGTGAAGCCTTATCGAACAAATAATTCTATTATTAGCAAATCCACGGGAAAGACGGGTATCAATCCTAAACACTGGGACGGGTAAATGTCAAAATATTGTGCAATGTAAAGCCTGCTAAAAAATACCATCACCATTCAGCCTCAAATGAATTCCCGGGCGTAGCCGGGTATCTGAGCTAGTTTACTATAAATATTGTTCTATACATTTATTCTGTATCTTGAATATTAACTGAGATATTTGCATTTGTATTCTGCATGTGCTCGGCAGCAATGGCTATGTTCCGACTTTCTGCCGTGAGCTCTGGCGGACGTTTTTGTAACTATTCGTCCCTCGTGAATAGGTTTAGAGGTTTCTAAGAGGTTTCTGTACTACTACAGCTGTTATTAGGCAGATTTCTCTATTGTAAAACTTCACGTGGAAATCTGCTTGGTTTACGCAGCCCCTGCGTGACGGACTTTTATTTATTTATATTAACGTCCATTTTTTGCAACTAAGGCTTATTGCATTCTAAGTAACTCTGTCATTAATATTTCGGAAGGGAATATACCAATCCATAATTGGGCATAAAACCAATCTCATTAAACTGTTGATGGCCTAGGATTGTTGGCCTACATATTCTTCGTAACTCATATACTTAAGCGAGTTATCAAACTTTCTTGTTTTCAGCATTAGGCAAACCCCGACTACTACTCATCGGATTTTTATTTAGAAATAGATAATATTTGGTTAAAGATCACGAGTGTGTTATCCAGTGGAAAGGAAATCAGCTTAGTTACGCAGCACCTGCAGGACGAGGGCTTATAACATAATTCTTATGGAAATCGAAAATCTGTGTACTATTATTAGCCAGGAATGTATACGGTTATACTCATTTTAGCAATACGTCCAATTTATGCAGACACACACACACACACACACACAGACCCGCTGTTCACGAGATCAATTATCAGGTGAATCCAGCAATATATCTTATAAATCTTCGCCATTTATATTACTTATGAATCAGACATTGGTGTGTGATAAGGACTGCTTCATTGTTCTGTTTCAGAGATTTAGAAAAATAAAATTGCCACTAATCAATGATCAACCATCGTGTAGTGGCAACTCAACCAGACAGTCCCAAGACCCTACGGTGAGTACAGGGAATTAAATTATTAATTCTGTTATTACCTCACACAATAAAGATTACAAATTACTATTCGTGATATTTCCTCTCACTATAAAGATTATAAATAACTATTCGTAATATTACCTCTCCCTATAAAGATTATAAATTACTATTCGTAATATTACCTCTCCCTATAAAGATTATAAATTACTATTCGTAATATTACCTCTCCCTATAAAGATTATAAATTACTATTCGTAATATTACCTCTCCCTATAAAGATTATAAATTACTATTCGTAATATTACCTCTCCCTATAAAGATTATAAATTACTATTCGTAATATTACCTCTCCCTATAAAGATTATAAATTACTATTCGTAATATTACCTCTCCCTATAAAGATTATAAATTACTATTCGTAATATTACCTCTCACTATAAAGATTATAAATTACTATTCGTAATATTACCTCTCGCTATAAAGATTATAAATTACTATCCGTGATGTTTCCTATGACGAATAGCAATTTACAATCTTTAGAGTAAGAGATAATATCAAGAATACTATCTTACATTAATTGTAGGGAGGTGTAATAATTAATCCTTATAGAGAGGGTTAATATCACAAATAATAACTCATAATCTTTTAGAGGTAGCAAATATGACGAAAAGTAATTTATTATTTTTATTCGGTGAGGTAATATCGGGAATAATAATTTAAGATCTTTATAGTGAGAGCTAATACCACGAATAGTAATTTATAATCTATAGAGCATTTATAATTTATCTTTATAGTGAAAGGTAATCTCACTATAAAGATTATAAATTACTATTAGCGATTTTACCTCACACGATAAGTTTATTAATTAATATTTGTGATTTTACTTCTCACTATAAAGATTATAAATTACTGTCGTAATATTCCCTCACACTATAAAGATTACAGAGCATAAGACTATAAAGATTCTAGCAAAAATGAAGGTTTTTCCTCCTTCCCGCCATAATGCAATTCATGACTTACGTTGTTCAGTAACTCACATTGAGTATGCAACTCCGCTGTTACACGAGTTTTATATCTGATCTAAATCTCAATTATTTTAAATTCATTTTAGATACATATTCCATTTTATTCAACAATTTATATATTTTATTATATCTTGTTTGATATTTTTTGTTTTGGATTCTATATTATGTTTGTCAATTTGTTGTGTTGGATTTCCATTTATTGTTTGATTTCTACTTATTGTTCAATTTCTATTATTTGAGTTCCATTTTTGTTTTCTATTTCTGTTTTTCGTTCCATTTCTGTTTTTGTTTTTCCATTTCTGTTTTTATGTTTCATTTCTGTTTTTGTTTCCCATTTTGGTTTTGTGTTCAATTTCTTGTTTTTGTGTTCCATTTATTCTTTTTTTGTTTCCCATTTTGGTTTTATATTCCATTTCTGTATTTTGTTTTTGTGTTCCATTTCTGTTTTTGTGTTCCATTTCTGGTTTTTGTTTTTGATTTCCATTTCTGTGTTTTGTTTTTCCATTTGGTATTGTGATCCATTCCAGCCCTGTTTTTCGTATCAGTTCTGTTTTTTGTTCCATTCCTGTTTTTGTGTTCCATTTCTGTTTCGTGTTACTTTTCTATTTTTCATATTATATTTCTGTTATGTTGTTTTATGTTCGTTTAAATTAATTTTGTTTCGTTTCGTTTTTTTTTTTTTTTTTTTTATTTTTCAATTTTATACAGTTTTTTTTCCCCCGAGCAACATCGCCACAGCTGCGAAGCTCCAAATAAATAAATAAATAAAGATTTCAAATTACTCTTCGTAATATCACTTTTCGCTAAAGTGATTATTAATTACTATTCATAGTATTACCTCTTACTATAAATATTATTAATTACTATTCGTGATATTTCCTCTCACTATAAAGATTATAAATTACTATATGTAATATTACCTCTCTCTATAAAGATTATAAATTACTATTAGCGATTTTACCTCACACGATAAGTTTATGAATTGCTATTTGTAATTTTACTTCTCACTACGAAGATTATAAATTACTGTCGTAATATTACCTCACACTATAAAGATTTTAAATTACTGCTCGTAATATTACTTTTCGCTAAAGTGATTATTAATTACTATTCGTGGTATTACCTCTCCCTATAAAGATTACAAATTCCTATCCGTGAATTACCTATGACCAATAGTAATTTATAATCTTTAAGGCAAGAGATAATATCAAGAATATTAACTTACATTAATTGTAGGGAGGTGTAATATTTAATCCTTATAGAGAGGGTTAATATCACAAATAGAAACTTATAATCTTTCAGTGGTAGCAAATATGACGAAAAATAATTTATTGTTTTTATTCGGTGAGGTAATATCAGGAATAATAATTTAAGATCTTTATAGTGAGAGCTAATACCACGAATAGTAATTTATAAACTATAGAGCATTTATAATCTATAATTTATCTTTATAGTGAAAGGTAATCTCACTATAAAGATTATAAATTACTATACCTGAAATTACCTCACTGAATAAAGTTTATAAATTACCATTCGTGATATCCGTTTCCATTCAAATATTATAAGTTACTATTCGAGCTATTAACCATCTCTATAAGGATTAAATATTACACCTGACTATAATTATTATAAATTAATATTTTTAATATTACCTCTCACTGTAAGGATTATTTTACCCCTCCCTTCTCTACTAACCCTGGGAAAGGTTAGTTTTTATTTGGTCTAGCTTAGCATTGTGGCGTTTCCTTTATTATCTTCGTATTAATTCCCTTGCGATCCTTGTAGTTCTTTATGCATTGTTTATAAATGATTAACGAAAACAGGTGGAAGAAATATGTTTCATATTTGTAGTTAATGTAAAATGTAAATTGCATGTATCTTACACATTAAAAGTGCATTAACAACAATATTTGGTATTTAAGCTTGGTATAAAGTGGTTCGTGATATAACAGCTTATAGTTTATATGACATAAGTAGGAGTGGGGATTTACTGAGTGTGGAAAACTAAACAATTCAAATACCTCGATTAAGAATCAATATAGTGCAAGATCAGTTTCATCAAATCAGTATCAATATAGAGAAAAAATATGCATTTGCCCATTTGGAGGAAGAATTTTTCGGCCACAAGGTGAACTCAAAGTGCTTATAACCAATAAGGAAGTAATAACTACCCTCAAGTACCTCCGACTCTTGTTGGCTATTTTGAACGCCTACCGGCGTTTTATACTGAGATAATAAGATGATGAAGGAATGATAAGATGCCTTTGCAGAGGAGTCAAAAAGCAAATACGGCATTAGAGAGTTGCGTGGACACGATAATAAGGCCTCGGCTCTGAAATCTATTCACCAAGTAATGAATGACCTCAGCACCACATGTTTCCACCACTGCCAAAACATTTGTTCACCGATATCAGGCGAAATGCAGCGAACGCCTCCGTTGAAAGTTCTTTCGGAAGATGAAAAGATCTTCACCATCCAACTCCCTTCAGGACCAAAGACCATCTCCTAATCTCTAATTAGATTTCATTTTAAATGTTATTTACTAACATTTATCATAATTTATTGTCAGCAAACATTTATTCAAAATTTTTCCACGAATTTTTTTTGTTTTCAGACGACAAAGGTAAGCCCCATGAGAGTTGTTTTCAATAGAAAAGAGTGTACCTACCGAGTCAAAATGTCTTGAAAGAAGAAAGAAAAAATTGGTGATGGGTGCATCAATTCGGTGAATACCAAGATCCCTCTGAATGAAAGTGGGTTAACAGTTATTAACATTATTTTGTTTTTGGATTATTTGAGTTACTGATACCTACCACACAAGACATTCAATAGTTGGAATAGGTTAGGTTAAGTTAATTATAAAGGTGACACATTTATGCTTCAGGGGAATGCTTTTGTTAATGTTTGATATAATCATAAATTATTTCAGGCTTATTCATGATAATTGAAGCATAACCTGACAATCGGAATTAATGGTCATAAATAACAAGTGGAAGAGGGCTGAAGATTTGAAAATATTGTTACTTCACGGCACCGGAACAGATACCCGGATCACCATAATTTATGTTATACACATGCTTAATTCATATACTCATACTTATGTTTGGATTTTGTAGTAACTCCATAATAACAGTATAATACAGCAGTATCAAAGAAACGTGGCATTATTTCAACAAGTCGCAAACTACAAGTAACGTTTCAACATTAATTACAAATGGTCCGAGATGTACTCAGCAACTAGCTTTCCAACAGGATTCCCAATAAGACTTACTAATACCATGGTACTTTATTTACGCTACCTTGATTGTCGAATCATGTCGTACGTGTATATTGTTGTTTTGAAACTCCTCTTTTCGTGTGCTCTTTGTCTGAATTCACACAAGCGACATCTCAGTGGTTTAGTTGTCATCGGACCGTCTTCGGTGGGAGCCGGTACTAAAATAAGGCCGCGCAATCCGATGTGTAGGAAGCAGTTCCTGACTAAGCGATGTGTGCAGGTCCCAGAGCTGGAAAGATACTGACTCCTGCCCCTTAAACTTCTCCAGAGGGATCTAGAGCAGGTAGTGGGAAAGGCATCAAAGATTAATGCGGGGGCAAGTCTCTGTCCTCTGGTACGGGGGTGCTCGCTTCTGGAAGATCCGCCGGCTCCTGATGGTTCTGTTGGACGAAACTTACGAGCGAAGAGATCTCCGTTAATGTTCTCTGCTGGAGGTTGTGAGGTGCACTATCTTTGCTGAAGAGTTCTTGAAGATGAGATTCCTTCTCGACCGCTGTCACCTTTTTTTTCTGTTTCCTCTACTGAGATGTCCTGCTCCGTTAGTGTCTTCGATTGGGATCAGCAAAACCCCCCAGAGGTGCCGCTGAAGGGGCGGTGCAGATTGCAGAACTACTGGAGTCGCCAGAAGCTCTATTGTAGTCTGCAGTGGGCGATCTCTTTGTCGGGTGTGATGCTATTGTTGCTGTCCCGTGGGGGGGGGGGGGGGTGCAGACTGCCGTGGTGCTCGTTTTCGAGATGGTGCTGCAGTCATCGCAGGAGGTGGCACTGCTTTCGATGGTGGAGCACTGCTATTGTTGGCAGTGCCACAATACTAATAGGCAGTGGTACTGCAATAATCACTGATGAGGCGGCTGAAATTTACCTTTTTTTTCTCCCACGAAAATCAGAATTTCCTGTTCTCAGGAAAAATCATCAGTTGCACACTTTGCTTTGACAAGTTTAACACTTCAGTTCGGCTTGCTTAGCACCTTTTTTGCTTCATTAGCCATGCTTAGAAACATTTTTTTGGTCATGCTTAAAGCCATTCGGCATGCTTAACATTTACTTTCAACTTACTTTAAAGATGCTTAACACTTTCTTTCGGGATTCCTAACATTTACATTGCGCATGCTTAGCATTTTCTTCAGTGATATAACTCAGCAATAAGTCACTAAATCAGAATTTATCTAAAACAACATGAATTCAAATTATTTTTATGTATAGGTTTAAATTTATAAATATATACTATATTCTTAAAAACAAGGTCAATTTTTTGTTCAATGTAAAGAAGAAAAAAAACAAAAAAATTATGTTATTTTTAATGCCAACTTTGCAGTACAACGACTAATTGGTATGGATTATTTACAGGTTACTACTTATATCTAGTAGGAATTAAGAATACTATTTAGAGAGTTCTTCTATATATGTGTGTGTGTGTATTTAGGCATTTCATTTTTTAAACATTAATTTTTAAGAAAAGTGATAAATCACTGATATGAATATACGAAAAGGACCCATAGTTCACCCTTCACAGTTATTTATTCTAATTACTTTCTGAGGACTCCCTACATCGACAGCAGTGCCCCTTCATTGATAATTTTTTTGAACCATGGACTCCGTGTTGCTCTGAAACTGCCGCTCTTACCTCCTACGCCATCCAGTGCTTCAAAGCAAAGTCCTGCACGCAGGATCTGCGTAAACTAAGCAGATTTCCCACGATGTGGTATAACTCACTTGTGAGTAGGAGAGGTTTACTGAACGCCGAAAATTATAAAATCCAATTATCTCGGTTAATATTCATCGTACAAAATGTATGTGTAAAGAACATCATTTATAGACCTTTCAACTTGAATAAGATTGGTTCTATACAAGTTACACAAAGGAGATATTTTGAATTTATATATATTTTGAATATATATATATATCTATATATATATATATATATATATATATATATATAACATTTTAAACGGACCTTATTTTTGTCATCTCCTGGGAGGATTGACGTCTGTCTATTGAGGGAATTTTTCACATGTTATAGATAAAATTGTGCAAAACATTGTAAAAAGTTGCTCATTATTTTTTTAATGTATTTGTATTGTGTTTATGATATTTTTTGTTATTTTATTTTCCAGAACCGATCTCACAGCTGTACGGAGACGACCCGACAAACCCGGCAAAAGACCAATGGCAAAACGAATCGATAAAGTGATCAATTCTATTTTTTCTGTCCAGTACTTTGGTAACATACGTTTTTATTTGTTGTATTTGAATTGTATAATGAAAATGGATGCCAACCGTGTCTCCTTTCCATTGATGTTTTTGCTTAGCAAATGTCACCACAGTGGTGAAATAATTAGTATTAATCCTGAATTTGGCCAACAACCGAACATGATGAATGGTAACATAGCTACCTACATTGAGTAAATGTATTATAGGCACCCAGACATAGCATCAAAAAGTATATGGATTTCATCATCGTTTTAAGTGAAAAAGTTTATCGGTAGAATTTTATTTTGGAAGTTTGTGGAAAATATTTGTTTTTTTCTTTAACAAAAGTAGGACAGAAAAACCTCAAGAGTTGTTATAATCTATATACACTAAAAGTGATAAGGATAAAGGTTGAATAAAATTTACTACATACACACTTAAGTAAAAGTGTGTTTTTGTTTGTTTGGTTGCAAGTATGGTGTGTGTTTATGTGTGTGTGTGTGCGATGAATTTGTGTGTGCAGTCTCTAATTTTTTTTTGTAACTTACTAACTAACGATGTTTAAGTTGAGTCTTGTTCGCTATTGCGAAAGCTACAACTATAAAATGGTTTATTTTTCTACATAAAAGGACAAATAAAATATGATTGCGAGTTGTCGCTATGTACAAACAAAATCTTATCAGTATGCAATTTATTGGAATACAGTTAAAAATGTATTATTAACATAATATATGTGTTGTATTATAAGATTCCTTATTTAAGGGTATTTTTGTATTATATCTTATACATTAGGGCCTCAAAATTAGAGACATATATTTCCATGACAAAAGCAGAAAATGTATTTTAAATTTTATTCATTTTATTGAATAATATAAAGAACAGTTGTGCATAAATATTTGTATGTGTAATACAGTATTTATAGTGTGAGTATAGTAAATGTAACTCTCTCTACTTAGTTCCTATATGAAAATTGTCATTTGCTGATAAGACTGCGATTTATCATGATTTTGATTGTATTTCTTAATTTGTGAATAATTAAGTTTATTTTATTTTTATTTATTTTAACAAGACATTTTTGACTGGAGGAGATGTAAGCAATGTTTGGGAAAATCACAATAATTTATTTGGTGTCGGTTCCATTAAGCGATAAAATTGATAAATGCTCAAATAAACTCATACAAAATGGAATTTGGTGACAGAAAGTAAAGGGCAACGGTAACATTTAAACATTTCTCTTTTTTCAAGTGAATTATTCACGTTTATGGCGTGTATCAAATCATAATACTTTGGAAAACAATATGTATTGGTGAGTTTCCCTTCTTGGATTCTATGATTCGTATTTTGCGGTGTCAGTGATGTATTTGCTAATATATAACTGCATACAAGTTGGTCGTGATTGCTAAATGTGCACTACGTGCAAACGGACGGTAAACGTCACATATTACTATTAGAAAATCCAAATGATGAGTAATAGCCCTTTCTTCTGAGTATTGATTGCTCCGAAAATTGAATAGTTAATGTCAATTAACTATTTGTCTAATTATTTTTCGATATATTCATTTAATATGTGTTTTATTTTTGTAAATGTAGTAGCTGTAAATAAGGCTTCAGGGAGAAAAAAAAAAAATTTGAACCGAGTCATTCCAGAGAAAATTGATTTATTTTTATTTGAATTTTTGATAATACACAGAAATATTTTAAAAACCATGAGATTTACAATATGGTGAGGTCATTACTATCATATGACTC
The DNA here is from genome assembly GCA_019009955.1 of Riptortus pedestris. Classification (NCBI taxonomy): domain Eukaryota; kingdom Metazoa; phylum Arthropoda; class Insecta; order Hemiptera; family Alydidae; genus Riptortus; species Riptortus pedestris. The sequence continues at coordinate 103,835,187 of CM032232.1, read as the reverse complement.
ATTATTTAGCTATTCCTAAGTAGCTCATAAATATTATTATCCTACTTAATTTTCATTTTAAATTTCATTAAAATTAAAGTTAATTTTCATTTTTGTAGAGTAAGTCTTAATTATAAGGGATGAAAAATTAAGTCACTAAGTTCTACAATCGTTTTATGGAGAAATCATACAATATTATTTCCAAACATAATGGTTAAGGAGTGCTTACAAAAATCACTACCTTCAAAGTAATTTGAAATTTATTTTATATGAAAAATTTTAAAGTTATTGATTTTATTTATAAATTATAAAACTTATGTAATTTTGAAACACGGGAAGGTTTTATTTTGCTCAAACCTTAAAAAATGTATGTAAAAATAATATTAATAATTATAAATATTGAGATGAAAAAAAAATCTTTTATTTCTTTAGAAATGATTGTTTTTCAAAAGCGTTTAGCTACAGATGAGTAATTCTATTAACAAGAAGAAAATCCTTGAAATTTTGGAATTTAGGACTAATATTTTTCATTTTTGTTTTTTTGTACCATTATAAGTGTACTTTTTTATTTTTAAATAAATTGAAAAGTTGTTTGATTGTGTAAGATGTTATATGTATATTTAATTTTCGAATATCTTATAACATCTATTTTTAAATTAATATATTTAATATTGGTTTATATAAAGTTTTTTTGTGTTCTGAATTTGAATAAATATATTTAAATCTATTTTGTTATTTACCTCAACCATATACATATAATGACAGAACGCCGACATCGAGAGCTCTACGACTTTCCTCACAACTTACAAGATCTATCGTGCCAATGCATCAACAACATATTCTCATACCTACATGAGGGAACTCAGGTAAACTAAGACATACGTAGGTAGGTGTACCTAGAGTCGCGGGTTGAACTCCTGCGTGGGGAATAGTAATTTATTTATTGACGATCTCACTAAGTAAAATCATTGGTACTACTTGTTCTAAACAATTCTTCGACCTGGCTTGTAATAACGGAGATACATTGAATTTTTGAAATTCCCCCTTTAAAACTCCCCCTTTCTCCTGTCCGTTAACGAACTTGACCATTATTTTTACATAAAACGAGTAAATATCGAGTTTTGTAACGATCAAACAAAAATTGCGACCTGTAGAGCGTTAACAGATATATATATATATATATATATATATATATATATATATATATATATATTTATATATATATATGAGTCGTTCAGTTGACACAAGTCCATTTTTGCAAAAATGCTAATTTTGTATTTTTTTAGTAACTTCATACATGAGGGTCCATGCAGACAATAAATGCCAGCAGAAAATTAACTCATTAAGGCTTTTAAAATTGCATTGATTAATTTACTCAGAAGAATATGAAATATTTTTCAGTTGACAGAGTGACTAAGTCCATTGGTATTATTATTATTATTATTATTGATAGTATGGCTGTTGAGGTAAACAAAGGTACTTCCTTCTTTAATCCCTTTCTTAGATCAGTGGGCAAAGGTTATAAGATAATGGAACTAGATGAGATTTACATCTAGTCTATTCTTATTTAGCTCTGAGAAAATGTCAGCTGATATTAAACTTGTTGAATGCAGCGATTCAAGTTGTTCTAGTGATTCCAGTGAAAAGTTTTCTTTTTTAAAAAGGAAAAACTATTTTCGAGGATTGAACATTACTAGTTCTGACGAAGAAGGTAAGCGTCGGATTATTATTATTATTTGAATACTAAAATTTGTTTAAGGTATTATTATTAAGTGTATTGTATTCTATAAGGTTCTTTAAGCACTTTGAGAGGGAGACTGAGAACATGAAATTCTGCAAACTAGTTTAGGAATAAACAAAGTGCACTTAAGAATGAGGGTAAATCCTACAATAATAGAAGTGGAAAGGTAATTTCGAATATACTTGTATTTCAAGATAATTGCTGAGAATGCAAAAAACATTGGATTAATAAATTTAATAGTGGAGAGAGACAATACATTTTCAGTATTTTCATGAATCGGAAAAACCAAATGGAAAAGAAGCTGTTTATTAGTGATATAATTACGAAAGTAGCTCCATAACGGCAAAGACCTAGAAATCAATCCAAAGAATCAAGAAAACATGTTATTCATTACTTTTTGCCTTTAGGAGACGATGGATACAAGTTTGTAAGCAATTTTTTAAAGATACATTCAATATTAATGATGGACTGATATGCTCTTGAGCTTCTAAAACGTGCATCAATCAGTTACAAGATAAACGAAAAAAAATTGGCAATTAACAAAGTAGATACATCTAGCGTTATAAAACACTTAAAATCTTTTCCCTCATTTTCAAGTCACTATACTCGAGAACACAACACTCACCGAAAATACTTAAATCCTTTACTTACAATTAATAAAATGTACCTGATGTATTTAGAAAATTGTACTCAAAATAATATCACTCCAGTAAAAAAGAAAATGTACTATCACATTTTCAGTACAAAATTTAATCTGCATTTTAAGATTCCAAGTAAGGATATTTGTTCTACGTGTGACGCGCTTCAAAAAAAATCATTTTTGCAACTCCTCCCCAGGAAAAAGATGAAGCTAAAAATAATAAATTGTTGCATATCATCTTGCAAGGGAAGAGCTAAAAGAAGATTAAACTAAAGCGAATAAAAATTACTATATTTGCACTTTTGATTTACAGAAGGCCGTACCTTATCCTAAACTCAGCACATCAATTGCGTATTACAAACGCAATATGTATGTATACAACTTTGGTTGTCACAATTTTAATCAAAATTTATCTTTTATGTTCAGACCTATAAAATGTATTCTATGAGATTTTTTGATTCAATGCATTGGAACTGGCATTTCGTATGTCACTTTCAAATAAAATAATTTTAAACGAGGAGCAGTAAAACATTTTGTACATTTAATTTAATTTGAGTACAAAGAAGTCAATTTTCCAAGCTTCATTTAATAAATGTACATATTTCGCTTCAAATGAAAGGATTTTCTCAATTCAGGTTATATATCCATCTCCTTTAAAACGAAATGTTCAGACATAATACTTTGGATGCTTGTTTGATGTAAACAAATATATATTTGTTCTTTTTTAATGATTTTACCTCCGCAAGTAATAAATACATTTTAAGAGCACCGTATTGGCATGGTCGAAATTACCAATCAAAAATAATATATCATTTAATTAAATTATATTTATGTAGTAGTAGTTGATGTAGCTCCCAAAAGATCTATAAACCTTCTCTGTCTATATCACAGAAATTGCGAAAGGTCAAGGCATGGATGAGGAGTGACCTTTCTTGGTTAGGGTGAAGATTATTTTTCATCTTAGACACAAGTTTTACTCTTACTACGAAATCTTCTAAAATAGTACTTCACATTTAGAAATATGCAACAGTAAATTGCAGGCTTGGCCGCGATCTGCATAGATTCAAGAATAGTTAACTTTCTGAGTTTGTATTCTGGCAGGTGGAAGACATCTAATGTAGGTAGATGAAAGAAATGGCTACGCTTCCACTGTAACAGTTTATTAAAACGGCAGAACGCTTTCGATACAGTGCATCATCATCAGTGCCCTGTTGACACACAAAAACAATAATTACTTATCTCTATTAAAATATTTTACCCTTAATACAAAATAGTGCATCGAAAGCGCTGTCATTTAAATAAATTGTTACAGTGGAAGTGTAGGCACTTCTTTCATCTACCTCCAATAATTAATTTTCTTTACCGAGATCCAGAGTGAGTAAAATGATTGTTATTGTAGGGATCTGTAGACTATAAAAACTCAAAACCATATTTTTTAAAATAGTTTTAATTATTTATAGAGTAATTTTATAATTAATAGGGAATTGACAGAAAGTGTTGACTACAATATACACGTGGTTTCACCTTTCACGTCAGTTTTAAGGATCAAAATATTGGAAAAATAAGCCTCTTATCATATTTGGAGTATAAAAATGTCCATCACTCAGGTGATGCGTAATTTCCCACGTACAGTTTTACAATACAGAAATCTGCATAGTAGTAACACTTAATACCACCGTGAGTAAATACAAACGGTAATGAGAAATCTTTCAGTTAATTTTAATAAGCTCCCAACGGGAACGGCTTCTGAATTGTAAACAAATAGGTCTGTCAATCACTCAGAACTGAAGAGATATTCTTCACCGGAAAGAATATTACATATTAACTTTATTGTAACTATTTACTATATCTTGTACTACAATTTATAATGGGTCTTATATAACGTTTGTTAAATTAGTCATAGGCTCAGAAAGGAGAAGAATAGTGTTTTTGTAATAAATATCTTAATTTATTAAAAAAAAAGAAAAAAAAAGTCCGTCACGCAGAGGCGGTAAACTGAGCATATTTCCCCTGTGAAGTTATACAATAGAGAAATCTCCATACGAGAGTCGAACAGTTACGGAAACGGCCGAACTAGCTTTTGGCGGGAAACTCACTCGTTCGTTATCGGCCCACATTTAATAAAATGCAAATATCTCGGTTAATAATCATGAAAGAGAATAAATGTATATAACAATATTTATGCTAAATTTAATTTGTCATAAGATTGAATCTATAGAATTTTTTAATCCGACGTATATTGTAATGGAGATATTTCGAATTTTCGAAAATCTCCCTCTAAACTCCCCCTCTTCCACTGGTCCGATTTTAGACGTTAACGAACTTGATCTTCCATTTTACATAAAACGATTAATTACCGAGCTTGACGACGATTAAACAAAAATTGCGACTGCTAGAGTGTTAACAGACAAATATATGTATATTTATATGTATATATATATATATATATATATATATATATATATATATATATATATATATATAGTTTTGAACAGACCTCATTTTCGTTATCTCCTGGGTAGGATCGCTGGACATTTGAAGACATTTTTCGAAAATCGCGCCATGAGTACGACCTGATTAGCTGATTTCCCTTAGGGAAATCTGCTAAAAACATGTTTGGAATTTTTAGATTCCTACCTATAGGAGACTTAGCTGTTTATCTCCTATTCACCTCTTTCTGTCGCTATCATGTTAGTCATATTCAAGTTCATTCATATTACTTAGAACCCCACTCAGTTCCTTGGACATTCGAGTGCGAGTATTTTGAGATCTGAAGCTCTCAACAGTTAATAATAAAGACAATTGCCATTCAGGCTAACGAAAATTCACTGTTGTTATGAAACGCAATTAGTGACAACGATTTGAGAGGCACTGGAGTAAGAAATGAATACGAGGGGGGGGGGGAACCGGAGGGAATTAGTTCAGACGAATCCCCAGAGAGTTCGCTGCTAGTGTGCTGGGAGGTAGGTCGCTTCAATTCTCCCCCTCAGTACGGTCTCCTCTTTCGAATCAGAAGGAGCTCTGCTCATTCCACTTATGCCCATAACAATATGAGAAATCAGTTATTAAGGTCATCGAAAAATTTCTTCAAATGACCACCGTTCCTACCTAGTACATTTCGAGAATTGGATCCGTTCACAATTATATATATATATAATTATCTCTGAATGCTCTAGCGATAGCAATTTTTGTTTGATCGTTACCAAACTCGATATTTGATTGCTACCAAACTTGTTATTTAATCGTTTTATGTAAAAAGAAAGATCAAGTTCGTTAATTGCTGAAATCGGACAAGTTGGAGGGGGGGATTTTTGAAAATTAGAAATATCTCCGTTACTGTACGTCCGATCGAAAAATTGTACAGAACCTATCTTATTGCAAATTACATGTACTATAAATATTATTATATAGAATTATTCTCTATCTATAATTCGGAATATTAACCGAGATATTTGTATTTTACCATTTTCAGCATTAGCAAACCCCCACTTCTGCTCATGTTACATAAGCAATTCTCTGTTATATAATAATATAAAATATTTCACCGTTTCTATTTGTCTAGCAAAAATGAAGGTTTTTCCCCCTTCCCGCCATAATGCAATTCATGACTTACGTTGTTCAGTAACTCATATTGAGTATGTAACTCCGCTGATACGAGCTTTATATCTGATCTAAATCTCAATTATTTTAAATTAATTTTAGACACATATTCCATTTTATTCAACAATTTATATATTTTATTATATCTGTTTTAATATTTTTTGTTTTGGATTCTATATTATGTTTGTCAATTTGTTGTGTTGGATTTCCATTTATTGTTTGATTTCTACTTATTGTTCAATTTCTATTATTTGAGTTCCATTTTTGTTTTCTATTTCTGTTTTGCGTTCCATTTCTGTTTTTGTTTTTCCATTTCATGTTTTTTTGTTTCATTTCTGTTTTTGTTTCCCGTTGTGTGGTTTTGTGTTCCATTTCTGTTTTTGTGTTCCATTTCTGTTTTTGTTCTATTTCTGTTTTTGTTTTCCATTTCTTCTTTTTTTGTTTCCCATTTTAGTTTTATATTCCATTTCTGTATTTTGTTTTTGTGTTCCATTTCTGTTTTTGTTTTTCCATTTTGTTTTTGTGTTCCATTTCTGGTTTTTGTTTTCCATTTTGTTTTTGATTTCCATATCTGTGTTTTGTTTTTCCATTTGGTATTGTGATCCATTCCAGCCCTGGTTTTCGTATCAGTCCTGTTTGTCTGTTTCTGTTCTTTGTTCCATTCCTGTTTTTGTGTTCCATTTCTGTTTCGTGTTACTTTTCTATTTTTCATGTTATATTTCTGTTATGTTATTTTATGTTCGTTTAAATTAATTTTGTTGCGTTTCGTTTTTTTTTTTTTTTTTTTTTTTTTTTTTTTCAATTTTATACAGGTTTTTTTTTCCCGAGCAACATCGCCAAAGCTGTGAAGCTCCAAATAAATAAATTATATAATAAAACACATTATTCTAAACTTAAATGCCAAATATTTTTTTCAAGAGACCTTTATTATAAGTGATACATGCAAATATGTTCTGGTGCTGGGTTTATTCACTTAAAAGTCATGGTTGTTTTGATTTTGTGGACATTTAAATCCACTTAATGCTACTATGGCTAATTGGGACGGGTTATCTACAGGTTACCATTTTTTAGCCAGGATGGATCTTAGGAATTTACGTAATGAATCCATCACGGAATAAATTCCTATTTATCGAGGTCATTCTAGGTTTAGGGAGGTAGTTAAAATTGGCTGAAATATTTCTTATTACAGTTTGTATTTTTTCACGGTGGTGTTGTGTTACCAGTATGTAGATTTTTGTAACGTTAACTTCACGAGGGAAATCTGATTAGTTTACGCAGCCCCTGCGTGACGGACTTTTATATGTTCTTCATAGTTTCTTGGCAAGGGTCACCAATAAAAATCTCCCCCCCCCCAAACTTTATTCATAAAGTTTCATATATTCCCCATCATATGAATAAAGTTTGCGCGGAATAACGTGTTTTTTATTGGTGATCCTTGCCATGAAACAATGAAGAATATATATATATATATATATATATATATATATCTAGAGAGAGAGAGAGAGAGAGAGAGAGAGAGAGAGAGAGAGAGAGAGAGAGAGAGAGAGAGAGACAGTCAGACAGACAGACAGACAGACAAAGAGTGACAAAGAGCTCTAGCGGTCGTAAATTTCGTCTGATCGATACCAAACTCGATATTTATACGTTTTATGTATAAATGAAGATCAAGTTCGTTAATCGCTAAAAGAGAAGGGATATTTTTTTTTCCACTATCTTCATTATCAACCAAGATATTTGCATTGTTTCGTTTTCGGCCTCCAGTAAACGCCCACTCATGCTCATGTCATATTAACAATAAGCTGTTATATCAAGAAACACATTATTTCAAGCCTAAATACCAAATATTGTTCTCATTGAATTTTTCGTTTTGATGAAATGCAAATACATGAGGCACATGGGAAATCTGCTCTTTTAACACGTCCCCTGCGTGAAGGAGTTCTTACTAAGGGAGGCATAGAGAATTGATATAGAGTTTGAATCAGCGTATATATCATCTAGCTTGGGGGGAATTTCCTTACTATAATTCTTTGTAGTAAAGTAGCGGAGATAAATTATTATAGCAGAAGCGTGAAGGATGTATACTCTCTTCGCTAAGAGATTGCGAACATTCTTTTCTACGAGTGATCTGTGTAAATCAATTTTCTTTGCTACTGTATCTCAAGATCAACCATAGTTTAAAAGTAGTACGAAACCATGGCTAAAGAGTTGTGTCCAAAACAAATATACTTGCTTTATACAGGACGGTGCCTGGGTGACTCAGATTATAGATCATCGTGATATTGAATGCCCTAAGTAAATATACATAGTAGTAAATAAAAATATATCCTTAACATTTCACCATAATACTATAGTGTAAAACAACAAAATTCCGTCACACGGGGGCAATTACATGCCAATGATCTCATCTCACCATCTGTTATCTATTTTTCCCGATGCAAGGAGGATATGAAACAAGAATCGAAATTTAATCTGGACATGAGGTGTTTACAGACTCAATGTCAGTTACTGGAAATAGTATTAATTGAAGCAGGGGATTACCAAAAGTTTGAAAACAGAAAAATACGAATAACTCGTAACATATTTGATTTACGAAAACAGTGTAAAAAACAACAATTGTTGAACATAAAATGTTAAACAAAATTTCACTGTAACATTTTTTTTTTATATGAACCCTAATAACAGTGATATTTCGGTTTTTCGTTCTCCTCCCCCTCCTTCCTCTTTATTCCTGATCCGACTGATGATCTTTAGTTTCACATGGATATATGGCATTGATGGAACACTTATAATGGAGCATGATATGTTGTATCACATAGTAAAAGCCCAATGGAATCAAAATTTAGTACACTTAAGTTCCAGATAAGACCTTTCTTGATCTAACGTGAGATGAGCAGAGTTGGGGTTTAGAAGAAGCAGAAAAAAGGAAAGAAAACATCTCGCTAAATTTTCCAATATTGAGCAACTTTGATAGAAAATTAAAATAAATGGACCTGACTTTTGCCATCCAATAGGAACGATCAATGAATATTTGAAGACATTTTCCTAAAATCACTACGCAACCTGAATAACTGATTTCCATTAAGATTTATTTATTTTTAGCATTCGCTAAGTGGAGATATTGCCCAACTAAAAAAGGAGAAAAAACATGAACATCAGTAAATAACAACATTAACAATAATAGCAAAAAACAAAAAAAACATCACCAACAATAATAAATATATAATACATGAATGAAAATAAGAAACCATCTCAACTACAGTAAGAGAGCAAAAAATTACTAATCCGTAATTGAATATGAAACAAAAAAATAGGAAATAAAAACTAGAAGTGAACAACAAATAGAAAATATTTAGTTAAATTATAAGTTAGTTGATTATTTATAAAAAAAAGGAAGGAATAAATTTGTTAAAAGGGAAAGATCAATAGTATAAAATACTTTGTGCATACTGACTAATCCCGGTATGGCCAACGTTTGACAAGTTGCGGGCCAAACTTTAGTGAGGAAATAAGTTTGCGAGCCGCTTTTAAAAGTAGTGCATTTTAAAGTAGTGTTTATAGTTTTTAACGATAGATATCAGTCATGAAATTATATGTCAATGTAATTACAATATTAATTATTAAAAAAACAAGAAGAAATGAATAAAAAAGGAACAATATTATAATTAAATCGGAAAATTTGGAATTATTACAAAAAACTAAAGTTAAATAGCGACACCGAAATCAATGAGACACTTGAGCTTGAATTTGGGAAACTATTCCATTGATGTTTGGATTAATTCCACTGATACAAAGACCAAAAGAATTTTCCGTATTATCGTCAGTCACCCTTCTACGATGCTTTGATTTATTAGCTTTCATCATTGAAAAGCACTGTTGGCATTTAGAAGTACCACAAAACGCACAAAACACTCCTTATGTTCCTCATTTGGAGTAAGTAGTGTAATATTTTTGTTTAAGTAGTATATTATATAAATATATATATATATATATATATATATATATATATATATATATATATATATATATATATATAGATAAAGTAGTAAATTATTCAAAATTCCATCTTAAAGCATTCAAATATATTTCAAAAAAAAAAAGAGAAGTTTTAAGTAAAAAGGAACTGAAATGTAGCTCAAAAGTGGACATAAAAAGTAAATAAAATTCTATATTTTTGAGTAAAAGTGTATAGTCTTTAGATGTTGAAATATTGTGTGAATGTAATTCGAGTAAGTCGCATGGTATTTGCAAGTTAATACGTTGATGGCATTGAGTAAGTATTTTTTAGCAGATTTCCTTTAAGGGAAATCAACTATTGAGGTCGTACTCTTGATGTGGTTTTCGAAATATTTCCTCAAATGTCCATCGATCCTACCCAGGGCGTGACAATAATGAGGTCCGTTCAAAATTTTATATATATATATATATATATATATATATATATATATATATATATATATATATATATATATATATATATATATTTGTCCGTTAACGCTCTAGCGGTCGTAATTTTTGTTTGAGCGTTACCAAACTCGATATTTAATCGTTTTATATAAAAAGAGAGATCAAGTTCGTTAATGGCAGAAATCGGACAAGTGGGAGGGTGGGTTTAGGGGGGGGGATTTTCGAAAATACAAAATATCTCCGTTATTATGCGTCGGGTTAAATAATTGTATAGAACCAATCGTATTGAGAATTACATTTACTATAAATAATGTTATATACATTTATTCTCTACCTTGAATATTAACCGAGATATGTGCATTTTTATTAAGTGTGTGCCTGATAAACAGAGTTGAGATCGGCTGAAATCGGTTCTACTCGGGACTTTCCGCCGAAAGCTAGTTCGGCCGTTTCCATAACTGTTCAGCTTTCGTGAAATTGGTTTTAGACTCCCTTACTACTGCTGCTATTAGTAGGCAGATTTCTCTATTGTAAAACTTCACTTGGGAAATCTTCTTAGTTTACGCAGCCCCAGCGTGACTGACTTTTTTTTACGTTGATGGCATTCACTAAGAGACTTGTAACAAAATAGTGCGTACTACTGAAGAGAGTCTGTAGATATCTCTGGAATATGCTGGATGGTAGAGGAACCAATTGATAAGGATCAATAAGAAGGCCAAGTCCTCTACTGTTTTTTAATATTATGCAGAGTGCACTTTCGGAGTCAACGCTCCATCCTCAGTGCCTGCTGACAAACACAAACCTCGAGTTAATTTAACATTCACAGCATGGCCAAAGGCAAAATAAACAACAGTCATAAAAACAAACACAATATAAACAGTAAAAACAATGTTAAATCCTAAAACTAGTCAACTAATAAAAATATAAAATCTAATCACTAGTCAACTACTAAAAATTAAAGCCAAAACAATAAAAAATTTAATAACAAGCCAAATAATAAAAGCAAACAACGATAAGCATATGTCAAAACTATAAATAAAATTAAAAACTAAAAAAAACTAAAAAACTACCTAAATTTCAGACGTTTTCCATATACATCTGAAATTTAGGTAGTTTTTTAGTTTTTAATTTTATTTATAGTTTTTGACATATGTTTATCGTTGTGTGCTTTTATAATTTGACTTTTTATTAAATTTTTTATTATCTTGGCTTTACTTTTTAGTAGTTGACTAGTGATTAGATTTTATATTTTTATTAGTTGACTAGTTTTAAGAATTAACATTGTTTTTACTGTTTTTATTGTGTTTGTTTTTATGACTGTTGTTTATTTTGCCTTTGGCCATGCTGTGAATGTTAAATTAACTCGAGGTTTGTGTTTGTCAGCAGGCACTGAGGATGGGGCGTTGACTCCGAAAGTGCACTCTGCATTATATTAAAAAACAGTAGAGGACTTGGCCTTCTTATTGATCCTGAGAGTCTGTAAAAATTCACACAATCATCTTAGAGATACTGAAATTGGAGGAGGGGGCAAATAATTAAAGTTATAAAACAAAGGCAACAACAGCCACTTGTATTTCTAAAATTTTGTTAAGATGATTAAGATTAGTGGAAAAGGCAGACGTCAAAACCACAGCATGGTGTCCGTAGTCTGTATGATTAAAGGATTAGAGGATGTGAGTGCGAATATTGATTATGGTAATTAGGAAAACAATCATAAGAGCAGGAAGGGATGAATGATTGTAATGGTGATTACAATGAGTAGTGCCCGATGAATCGATGTTAGTAGCCAAGGGCAGGGCGACATGGGCTCCCTGAGAAACATTAACCTCCTTCTCACATATTATACCACTTCTCCTTTTTTACATCTTCTCTCTCTCTCTCTCTGTCTCTCTCTCTCTCTCTCACTCACTCACTCACACACACACTCTTTCTCTCTCCCTTCACTCCCTCCCTTCCTCACTCTCTCAAACATACATATAGACAGACAGTGGCTGTAGAAGACCTTGTTCGAACGCCGACTCCAGGTCTGTACGGAGGTAGGTGGGACAAAAAAATGATCGGAATGTCCCAGACTGCCCCCACCCTCAGAAATTACCACCATCGCTTAAGACCAACAAACCGTTTAGATAACACTTCTCTCATGTCTTCCTTGATTATTTTTTCTGTTACACCATGGTCAGAAACATTGTTACACATCTATTAAACTCCTCCGTCAATATTTTATATTATGATATAAAATAAAATCATAGTACAACGTTATCCACATGTAGAAAAAATCAATATATATTCCTGAGTAGTGCAACATTATATTGCAGATATTAAATAATAAACCATTGATAAGCAACTATTCTATACTGGATAACAAGAAGTAACATCGTTCATAAAATTGGGTGCAAGCTTTATAATTTAGTGGCATATTATAATATAGTAAATGTAGGCCAGAGAGCATTTCTTCTGTTTCAATTATTACTATTTTGGGGGAGGGGGTATTCTCAGTTTCCTATATATCTTCTTCGCCAAAGAATATTTATTACATATTATTTATTTATTAGGTAAAAAGGGCAACTTTATTGGGCATTCAGGAATGGCCTTACTTATCCTGGCTGTATCTAATAATATAGATTTTTATGAATGCCTAATTATCTTGTCACATTAATTTAAATAGTTAGTAATTTTCATTTATTATTATTAGTATTTATTAAGGTCTACGTTTTGCTACTATGGCTGTTTGTGATGGGTTATCCACAGGTTACCACCCTTTTCTAGCCAGGGTGGGACAACGGATTTTTTTAAAATTTAATAAATTCATATTGTCCAGGTAGGAGTCGACCTCGTCACTCTAGGTTTACTATGTGAGTTGTTTCAATTAGAACTATAGTAAATCCATAAGCCTCTAAAGGCACAACAAAAAAATTATACCTTGCACGTATGCGTAAAATCTGCATAAAATATAAGCAGAGAAGCTAGTATAGTGAATAACGCATGAGAAAATATAGCAATACATTATTTTACAAAAGAGGTATTTATGACCTTGGTAGTGTGTTATAAGTCATATATGGATTTAGAGTTGCAACCAACAGCTAAAAGTGTTAGTGTTATACTAAGATAGTGCTTGTTTTTCTTATCCACATTCTTATTTGAATTACAATTCCTATAAAAAATGGACCTACCAAGGGAAGAGGAACAAACCTTTGAGGACAATTTTCATTAATACCGTCATGAATACCTATATGACTTCCCATTTAAGGAAATCTGCTAAAACTTCAATGAAGACAATATTTAGTATTTAAGCTTCGAATAAATTGGTTCTTGTTATAACAGATTATTCTTATGTAACATTAACAGGAGTTAGGGCTTCTACAGGCTGAAAACTAAAAAAATACATACATCTTGGTCAATCGGCAAGGTGGATAAAAATTTATTAAACAACATTTATAGAAAACTACATTTCTAATAGGATTCGTTCTATACAATGTTGCTAACCGTCGTATAATAAGAGAGATATTTCGAATTTTCAAAATCCCCCCTCACAATTTTTCACATTTTTAGCTATTAACGACTTTGATCTTTAGTTTTACATAAAACGTTGAAATATCAAATTTCATAACGAAAGATGGGTACTGCTAGAGAGTTAACAGACAAATATATATATATATATATATATACACACTCAACCACAAAAAAAAAACCGGAAACTTCATTTTTGTCGTATTAAAAGCTAATTTTCAGCAATTTTCTTTATGTGGGTATTCTAGTTATTACAGAGAATTTAGAGTCTAAGTCCATTGAACTAATCCCTTCTGGATTAGTAAACAATTAGATAAAACTCAGATTAGATTTATTTATCGTGAAGTTGATCTATTCTAAACTGTAAGTAGTTTTTCGCACATTTAAACATCTTTAATTATTACCCAAGCATTTTCTTAAACTAATGTTTTATTTTTATTACGGTCCAGAATAATGGGTCTTTCAAACTTAGATGGAAGGCCGGAGCTACGTAACATTGCCGAAACACTTGGGGTAGCGAAGTCTACCATTCACTGTAATAAAAATGAAGAATAATTTTTTTTTTTAAATGTGTTAATTTATCTTTTTCTTTTTTTTATTTTGTATTTTTTTGTAAATAATCAATAAAAATTATTCACTTTTGGCAGATTTTGTTTAAATAACCTATAGATTAACCAATTATTTTAATTAAAAATATTAATATACATATATTCATATATATTCAGTATTTAACAAAATTATAAGACTAAATCTAAGTGTCCGGATTTTTTGCGGTTGAGTTTATATATATATATATATATATATATATATATATATATATATATATATATATATATATATATATATATATATATCGTCAACTTCTGTGTAGGATCGGTGGGCATTTGAAGAAATTCTTCCAAAATATGTGTCATGAGTACAAACTCAATAGCTGATTTCCCCCCTTAAAGTAAATATGCTAAAAAAATGTATTTAGTAGTTAGTGATTAATTGTAACGGCAGGACGCAGATGTGAAACTTCAAGGAAGATAATGAAAAAAACATAGAACCGTGCCTTATTTATATTCGAACGAGAGATGTCCTTTATCAATGACCTCGTCTCCATGTATGTCCTTAGCTGCAATTTCCTCATTCACTTACTTAACCAGGATCTGGTATGCATGTTGTACATACGTATACTCAAGTTTTAAGTTTAAACATAATACAAATATTAGAGGATTCAACCATACAGAAATGACCTACCGTACAAAGTTGTGTTTCCACGACATGAAAAAATATTATTGGTTTAAAAATAAATTTTAAAACTTCATGTCTGGAGGATATTTTTAGACACAAAACGAATATTATCAAAAATATTTGATTATTAAATAAAACTTTAGAATAATTCTCATAAAAATCGGCCAACAAATAATTAGTGATCAGGTACATCGTCTCTTAAAGGAGGGACATGTTTTTTTTATTATTTATAAAGCTTGACACCCTTTAATAAATTGCATGTTAAAAAATTTAAATGAAGGCCGACTTTCGATAAAAGGAAATGAGCATCTTAAAATGGCTTCAACAGTCCCATTGCCAAATAAACCCAGCCATAGACAATGTAGTGCCATTGACAATCTAAAACCACTAATTAATCAATGTCACTCTAACGTAAATGACAATTATTACAGGTAGAGTCCTGTAATCCTTGAAATACTATACGTTTTAGTGGTATAGTGTGAAATGGGTTGGAACTGAGGTCTTAAATTAAAAATCACGATAATTCTTTTCCGGGATCTTCTTCGTCAAATATACATTTATAAGAAACTTTTCATTTCATTACTTGCGGTAACGTCTGTTTGAAGTAATGATCGAGTCGACAGTGTAATGATGAGTTGTTAAGAGACTTTAATATTCACAAGTCTATAGAAATAAATTCCATATATCCATAGAAAATGAGTATAATAATTATTACCTCCCTGTTTTTTTGGCTATAAGTTTTTAATTAATGTATGTTTGACACTCAATCTTCAATCAACTATGTAATTCAACCTTTGCACGGTCTGGATTTCAGCAATGAACATTGCTGTTTCTATTAATCAACTGTAACAGTTTCGTAGTCCTTGTAACCAACCGCAAATCCCGGACAACTCAAACGATGGGCCCATTTTTACTTCCACTCAGGTGAAGATCACTTAAATATTTTTTGGCAGCCTATTAGCATCTCATCCGCTCTCCAGTGTATATGTTGCTAATCCTTATATTAATTGAATTGATTTCACCATTTCTTAAATCTTGAGGTTATTCTTTTTGTTATACAGAATAAACTGTCTCGCATTAATAAATTGTTACTGTGCTTTCACAGTGGCCATTTTTCCTCTACCTTCAATAGAATTCACCAGTCAGAATACCAACTTAGAATAAAACAAAAATTTATCAGCCACAAGTTTATTTTAGACGTCAAAGAATATGCTATGGAATTTTAACGTTAGCGTTAATTTTAACGCGTTCTGAACGCCGTGATATTTAGTGACGTGGGCTCATAATTGAGTATGTTTTATAAATTGAGGAATTCCGGAGTAGTTAAGTTCTTTGTTAAAGTGGGAAACATTGTAGTTGGGCTTGAGCTGGCCGATATTAAGGGGAGGTTGTATTAAAAGAAATAAAAAAATAATAATAAAAATAATATGCATTGTAGACGAGATTGTGAAAGGACAACCTGCGAAGGCGGGGGCATATCAACTAAAGCAGCCACCAGTTGACCGCAGTGAATGGTGTATGTTGGAAGCGAAGGCCCAGGACCTAACAGGAATGTAGTGCGGATAATAGGCATTTGATTATAATGAATCAGTAACTAGAAGCTGATTTAATGTGGTTCAAAATTGGAAAAACCTCTATGAAATCCACAGTTATGAAATTTGGAGGCGAAAGACACTTAAATATAAAGTTCGTCAGGCAAGGGCTGCGTAAACTAAGCAGATTACTCGCGTGAAGTTTTATAATAGATACACCTACATACTGCTAACACTTAACACCACCGAGAATATTAAGTGAATAAATACAAAACGGTAATGAGAAATCTTTGTCAATATTAACTCCACAACGGTAAGCGTATGCAATGTAAACAAACAGGTTAGCCAACAGTTCAGAGCTGAATAGGTATATAAAAATAATCTTCACCGGGGGAAAAAAATTACTGAAATATAATTTTTAGCACTCTAATTCGAGAAAATGTAGTAATTCAAGAACATAAGACGAATGGGGGTGGGGGGTGTAGCCAACGGAACATATTTGGATGTATCTCGTATAATAAAGGTCTCTTGAAAACAATTTTTGGCATTTAAGTTTCGAAAAAAAGTGTTTTTTTATATAAAAAAATATTGTTTATGCATTAGGAGGAGTAAGCCTGTAAACCGAAACCTGCAAGCATCACGGTTAATATTCAAGACAGAGAATAAATGTATATAACAATATTTATAGGAAATTTAGTTTTCAATAGGATTGGTTCTATACAATTTTTGGATCCAACGTATAACAACGGAGATATGTTGAACTAATTTTCGAATTTGATCTTTCTTTTTACAAAAAACGTTTAAATGTCGAGTTTAGTTACGATCGAATAAAAATTACGACCGCTAGAGCATTAACAGACAAATATATATATTACTTTGAACCGACCTCATTTTTGTCATCTCCTGAGTAGGGTTGATAAACGTTTGAAGAAATTTTTCCAAAATCACGTCATAAGTGCGACCTCAATAGCTGATTTCGACATCATTGCCAATTGTCCTCGACAAAAATAAAATTATAAACAATTTAACTTAACGAATAGAAACAGTATTTACGAATTTATTCCTCGTCATAAGGTTTTTGTAAATTGAGGTGATTTCCACTACCGGCCTACCACCATTATTCTCCATTTCCCATATAATGAGAAGACTATGTAAACAGGTCTTAAAATTGAAGTTTTTATGGAAGTCTGACGTTTGTTGTTGTGTTATACAGATCTTAAGACAAAACTTTGATTGCGCTTAGCACTGAATACATTCTTGTGAAGGACTGAGTTTTTTTCTTTCTAAATACGTTAAAAAATATATCCCTGTAGAATGGTTTCAATTCCGTTTAAACATTTATATAGTTTTACTTGTTATTAATACAGTTGCGACCACGTAATATTATAGAGACATAGTTGTTGTGTGAAAAAGACAACTAAAAAAAAAAATATTACATCATTCTTGCTCTTGAATGGTTTTGTCTTTTTGGATTTTTATGGAAATAAAATGCGTTCAAGGCTGTGAAAATAATGTAATAAAAATGCCCCACTATGTTAATATTTAGTCATCATTGGTAGATAGGCTATTTTTTCCTCACTTCTAGATGATGATGATTCTAAATAATCAATGTATAAGCGTACAAGGATATGTTTGGAAATTGATGCTGAAAGAGATTTAAATAACAAAAAAAAATAGATTGGATTTGTTCCATCCAGTTCAACCAGATATAAATACATTTAAATCAAAGACTGTTTGGCAAGATCAAACTCAATCAGGGAGTGGCTTGTAAAGAAATTGATCCAAGGTTCCGTTGTAAACTGAAATAGCAAAGGATGGGAGTTCCACTATTTATAGTTTTCAATTTATATAGACTTGTCCATTTTAGCCACCGAAAGAGATGACCCAGGATTCCAAGATCTAGGGACAAGAATAAACGTGTAATAAGAAGAAGGAGAAAGCTTTCAGACAGATTCAAAAATCCTATTTACCTACTCTTCTGGAAATTAGACACTACATTCTTGCGTTGAAGAACTTAACACGAGGTGACAGAAGATGTAATATATTAAGACGACGGAGTAAAACCTTTAGACTGAAAAATAAATCCGATATACTACAATTTTGGAATTTACACAATACGCTGTTGTGTCTAAAAGTTTCAGAAGAGGTGAAAGAAGAGGATTTGTTATAAGATGGCGAAAGAAAGTGTTTGGACAGAAAAAGAAATCCGACATACTACTGTATCGGAAATTACAGAAGAAATATAATAAAATGGCACATTCCCTTAAGAGAAATCAGATATTGAGGTTTTACACATGATGCCATTTTCGAAATTTTTCTTCAAATGTAAATTTTTTAGTTTTCGGCAGTCAGTAAACCCCCACTCCTACTCATCTCATATTAAAAATATTTTATTATGTTATGAAGCACTTTATTTGAAGCTTAAATACCAAATATTTTTCTCATTGAACTTTTAACTTTTGAGTTCTATTCTCGCCTGGGCAAAGGAAATTATTTAGTGACGAAATTCATTAAATAACGTCCTAAAATCCCACCCTGGCTAGAAAAGGGTGGTAACCTGTAGATAACCCGTCCCGATTAGCCTAAGTTGCAGAAAGTGGACGTTAATAAATAAAAAAAAAAAGTTTTGAAATAAATGCAAATACGTGGTGCACGTGGGAAATCTGCTTAGTTAACGAAGCCCCTGCGTGACGGACTTTTTGGAATTTGACTATACCTTCTTGCAACTAAGAGTTTTGGAAGAGGTAGCAGAAGATGAAATATAATAATATGATTGAGGAAAGCAATTAGGCAGATTAAGAACTCTGATTCACTTACTGTTTTTAGACAATACCTTCTAGCGTTTATATCTCCGTTACTATACTTCGGATCGAAAACGTGTATAGGTCCAATCCTATTGCAAATTGAATTTACTATAAGTATTGTTATATACAATTATTCTCTATCTTGAATATTAACCGAGATATTTGCATTTTTATTAAGTATGTGAGGATAATGGAAGAGATGAAATCCGCTGATGACGGTTCTATTCGTGAGTTTCCGCCGAAACCTAGTTCGGCCGTTTCCGTAACTGTTCGGCTCTCTGTTAACACTCTAGCGGTTGCTATTTTTGTTTAATTGTTACCAAACGTTTTATGTAAAATCAAAGAACAAGTTAGTTAATGGCTGAAATTCGGCCAGTGTGGAGGGGGTAGACGGTTGAATTTTGAAAATTCCTAATAACTCCGTTATTATGCGTCGGATCGAGAAATTTTATGGAACCATCCTTCTTGCAAATGTAATGTTGTATATATGTTGTTATGTACAGGTTAAGAGACCCGATATACCTACCGTTTTTGGAATTTGACAATACCTTCTTGCAATTAAAATTTCAGACGAGGTAGCAGAAGATGAAATAAAATAATATGACTGACGAAAGCAATTAGACAGATTAAGAACTCCGATTCACTGACTGTTTTTGAGCAATGTATCAATCTAAAAGGTACATCTAATTTATTTATGTGTTAATTGAAGTAAATTAAACGGAATATGAAAAATAAACCCTATGGTAGTTGTGTTCAATAGTAATAAAAAAATAAGAGAAATTAATACTATTAAGATTATGATAATGGTCTGGGATTAAAGGAGGGAACAATTCAAGAATATCCACATTACTATAAGTCGGATCAAATTATTTCATCCTATCTTGTTGAGAATTTAATTTTCTACAACTATTATTCTTGTATTTGTTTTCTCTAACTCAAATAACACAGCAGTTAATATTTTTTTTTGTTTCGGCCTTTTGTAAATTTCTACTTCTAATCATCCGATTTTTATTTTAAGTACCTCGTTCATTAAACATCTTATTTCCTGCTAACAATTTAATTCATGTTGACATATGTGTCTTAGCACTGAAGAAATAGAGAATAGATAGTGAGATGAAATCATGAGTGTTTCATATTGCATATTCGATATTTAACTGTTTCATTCAACAATAAAGATCATATTTGGTATTGACTGAAAGTTGTGGAGGTTAGAAGGGAGAATAATTGAAAATTCGGAATATCCTTATTACTTAGGAGTTGGATCGAAACACTCGATATTACCAATGTTTTCGGAATTTAAAGTTAACACTTATTGTTAAATACTTTTTTTTTCTCACATCTTGAATATTAAACTGGTTATATGCATTTTTATGTTTTCAGTCTCAGGACACCCCCAATTATAATAGTCCGATGTTTAATGTAAATAAATGAGGAAATTTCAAATTCTGTTTACTTGGGCACCTTACTACGAGAGAAATAAGGAATAGATATTGTGATATGATGACCAGCCTGGAATGCCAGCATGTGGGAAATCTGCTTAGTTTACTCAGCCTCTGCGTGACGGACTTCTTTTGTGTGAAGAGCCAATCAATTGTGTGTTATCAATTCACGAGCCACTGAAGCCACTGGTTCCTCATTATTTTTTTTTGTATCATACAAGCCTCTATACTGCATTCCAGCTATTAATAAACTTAATCGTCAGTTTTATATTATCTGTATATTTTTGTCTTCAATACATCTTGTTTTTAACTATATTTAAGGAAATATGCTAATAAGTAAAATAAAAGTCAAGTTCATTAATAGCTGAAATCAGACCTGGATGAATTGAGGTCTGAATAATTGGAACAGGAAAGTAACGTCAAATATCTCTGTTATTATGCAACGCCTTGATTAATGTTATATGACCAGTATTGTTGAACAAGTAATTTTTCCTGTATCTGGTATTGTTCAAGGAGTAATATTTTAACATTTCGTTCCTTCGTTTTCCTCTTCACACGATAGCGATTTTAAGATTAAGAAATCATACCACTGCATATCATATCCACCAAGTTTAATTCAAATTCTTGAGTACACACACCGATCTCACTAAGTGAGAAGAATTTAGTAGAATATCATGTTAGTGAAAGCAGTCCTGTGTACCAACATTTCGAGGAAAATCAAATCAAACATCTGATTTCATAATGCCCAATTAAAAAAAAACACTAATAAGGATCAATAAGAAGGCCAAGTCCTCTACTGTTCATACTATGAATAACGTCAACATTCTCACGGTTCATGCTGTGCCACCGTTGGATCCAACCATAGCTTGGCGAAGCTGCAGTGATATCTCTGAAATATGCTGGATGGTAGAGGAACCAATTGATAAGGATCAACAGTAGAGGACTTGGCCTTCTTATTGATCCTTATCAATTGGTTCCTCTACCATCCAGCATATTCCAGAGATAAAAAAACACTATTCAAAGGGTTAATCTGGCTCCTAATGGGATATAAAAATGGATTAAATAGGAATAGTTTTTGGTCCAGGCTACTTCTCTGCCTGGAATCGAAATCCTTTCTTCTTTGTTCGACCAGCTTAGCAGAAGGTTCAAAATAATTTCTAGTTTATTTACCTTAAAAATTCTTGAGGTCATCAACAGGTGCCTTTTGAACAACTCCAAGTATTTGCCTGAGTGCAGACTCTGGATAGCTTCCGTTAAATCAGCGATATTCGTACAATTTCATGAAATAACACTTTCCGGACAATCATGACCATTCATTAAGTACATTACACGTAATCCAAATATGACCGATTACATTGATAATCCAAATTCACGTAAACCCTCTCGCTTCAGAGTGTTTCAAGCGCTACTTATGCCACACTACCTAATATTTGTTCTATGGTACACAAAACAGCACCTTGACTAATATATATGCCAAAAACTAACTTCGCCCTTTAAAAATTAAGAAATCATAACCCACTCTCTCCCTTACACTAAAAAAATGAGTAGCGGAAAATAATTACAGAAAACAGGCCGGGACTTCCCATATTTATGGACGTCTCAAGATATGCAGAAGAGTGTGTCTCAGCCACCTAGTGGGTGACGAAGTACTAACGTGTAGACTACCGGACATATCAAGTAACTTACTTCATGGACTGTAACACCTTACTAACGTACAACAAGACAACATTCATGTTTTTACTGACTCCTACAGTCCTATACAGTCAATACATGATACCCATCTCACCAACTCACGAGACTTATGTTGCAGCATTTGCCTATAAAATG
This sequence comes from Riptortus pedestris, assembly GCA_019009955.1. Taxonomy (NCBI): domain Eukaryota; kingdom Metazoa; phylum Arthropoda; class Insecta; order Hemiptera; family Alydidae; genus Riptortus; species Riptortus pedestris. The sequence continues at coordinate 103,812,478 of CM032232.1, read as the reverse complement.
TACCGTTTCTGAAATTATGATTTGTCCATTTTAGCAGATTTCCCTTACGGGAAATCAGCTATTGAGGTTGTACTCATGACGGAATTTTCGAAATTTTTCTTCAAATGTCCATCGATCCTACACAGGAGATGACGAAAATGATGTCCGTTCAAAACTGTATATATATATTTGTCTGTTACCGCTCTAGCGGTCGCAATTTTTGTTTGATCTTTACCAAACTCGATATTTAGTCGTTTTATGTAAAAAGAAAAATCAAGTTCGTTAATGGCTGAAATCGGACCAGTGGGAGGGGGGGGTTTAGAGGGGAGGATTTTCGAAAATTCAAAATATCTCCGTTACTATACGTCGGACCGAAAAATTGTACAGAATCAATCTTATTGCAAATTAAATTTACTATAAATATTGTTATATACATTTTTTCTCTATCTTGAATATTAACCGAGATATTTGAATTTGTATTCTGCGTGTGGTCACCAGTAGGCTATGTTCGGACTTTCCACCGAGAGCTCTTGCGGCCGTTTCCATAACTATTCGTCCCTCGTGAATAGGTTTAGAGGTTAGGTTAACTGTTTTTTGGGGCTAGAAACTACTGGGTTATTACGCCCTAAATAATGTTTTAGGTTTAGAGGTTTCTTACTACTACAGTTGTTATTAGGCAGATTTCTCTATTGTAAAACTTGGGAAATCTGCTTAGTTTACGCAGCCCCTGCGTGACGGACTTTTATGGCTGAAGGATGCATCAAATCGAAAAATTCACCGGCATAAACTCGTTTTAGAATTTGATTCTCACCAAGAATCCGCAATAAAAAGTAGGACATTCTATTGGAAATTCCAAAGTTACGGTCGCTGGAGAAATACTGGAGAAGGTTAGGAAGCTGAATATGGGCTGAAGGGATTCTTCAGGGGTCCCAATTATGGCGCACAAAGTCACAGCCTTGTATTAAAATAATTGGAAATTTTAAGGGGGTTGGCACGGGAAGTTCGGACACTTTGTTCAGCGGACCTCACTTTCGTCATCTCCTTGGTAGGATCGAAGGACATTTAAAAAGATTTTTCGAAAATCGTGACGTGAGTACGACCTCAATTGCTGATTTCCCTTAAAGGACGTCTGCTAAAGAACAAATATCTGTAATTATAGTTTTTACTGAGTGAATTATATTGAACAAATGTTTCACGGGAAGACGTTAGGAAGCACGTTCGTTCTAATATATATCTTATCTTTATTTTATTTGATTATTATATATTTTTCAAGGAGACTTACGTGGTAATGTTAAATCGGAAGCATTGATTTTCCAGCAGCTCCCTCCTGAACCCTGACCCCTCCCAACATTCTCTGTTTAAGCCACTTATATTGATCTAGTGTGAATGTTGACCCTCCACTTACTTTTCCTCCTAGTTACCAGAACTTTATCATCTAATATAGATCATCACTTGCCAACGAAAATATTGTTAATCTTTTTATAAGGATTATTGATTTATCAAAAAACTAACTTTGATAAAACCCAAAATGAAGATTTAATTTTTCAAAATATCAGGAGGAAGTTTTCTGTAAATCAATTAAATATAGGTTTCACACCTGTAAGAATTCTATGTCCGTAGGCTTCCCTGGCCGTCTTATTCTTGACAATGGTCACTACAAACGTTGGATCCATTCTGACCAATTGAAAAATATGTAGACCTCAACAAAAATTAAATTTTGCCACAAATATAGAATTATGAAATAATTACCCTAACATTTAAATATTGTTACGTTTTATTACAAAACCAGTTTCACAGTTTATCACTGCACAATTTATTTCACAAAACTCTTGGTTAATTATTACTACTCACAATATTACACTGATAGTGTCACTGTCCTTCAGATTACACAGTCCAATAATTCACTCATGGTCACTAAAATTCACATAAAACGACGGCACTGCACTGTCCTTTACTTCGCGGCACTGCACTGTCTTAAACACGGCACTAAACTGTTACTTACAGTCACGGCACAACACTGTTCTTCTTATAAAAACACTTTACCGCACTGCCCTAAGTCGCACTATAGCACCGATGCGACCATCAAGACATCTGAGCGTAAAACTGAGAGCTGAGGTACTGGCAGGGTCTCTTATAAATGCCTGTAGAAGGGGCTAACCAAGGAAAGGTCCAGAAGTTCCAGGCAGATAGGCACGGCGGTCCTTAATTAGATTCTGCCGGCTCCACTAGGTCGAGCTGTACAGGCTTAAATAGAGAAGCAGGATGAGACCGAGGCTCTTCCAAGAAGGACTGGGAGGGACTAGTAAGGACGAGACCAATTAGCGGCACTTCTTTGAACTCCTCCGCACTCCCCAATCACGCGGTTCCTTCTCTGGTGTATTTAATTTTCGCAACAATATATTATAATTTTTTGTGTTCCAAAATAAACGTATATCAGTGAAATTGCGCGGAGTAACCTTACCCGTTGACCATGGTGTGCGCGGAATGAATTCTCTGCAGTAGACAAGCGTATATCTAGGCGAAGAAGAGCCATGGTCATTTGTCTTACCAACGGGTATGTCAGACCAATTTACTCACTAGACTCTAGTCATTTTGCTTGAAAATTACGCACTCTAGGAGTGAACTGACTTCACGGCCACCCATTCGGAAACTGATAACAGCCCTTCAATATATACCAAAAGTCCGTCACGGAGGGGCTGCGTAAACTATGGAGATTTCCCAAGTGAAGTTTAGTAATAGATAAATCTACATACTGGCAACAAAACACCACCGTGAATAAATACAAACGGAAATAAGAAATGTTTCATCCATTTTCAATAACCGACAGGAAGCGTTACGTTAGAAATGTAAACAAACGGGTCTCCCCACCTCACACCGGAAAGGAAAACAATTACTGAAATATATCAGAGAATCACTTTATTGTACAAATTTTTATACAGTTTGTGTGGCTGCTCAATTACATTGAGATGCTGAAGCAGAGAGCAACTTAGTCAATCCCTAGGACAACAGTAAAACAATACATATTGTATTTAGTCAGTTCAATAAATGAAATATTAACTAAAATAAACACAGTCAGGAACCTAAAAGGTGAATGTCACTAGATATAAAATTAGAAACATCATTATTGTACTAACATGATCCGTCGATCTATAATAAGATCACTGGTCAGAGAAAAATTTAAAATATTTGGTGGGAAATAATCCCTAAAGTATCAATAATGATACCCTCGACAAAGGTTTGCAGAACCTTCTTGCCTATTCCCACCTGGTCAAAAAATGTCCGGGTACGTTTAGGAACCGTTCCTCGGGCACCGAACCACAAGCCAATCACCAGAAAACCCCGCTCCCCAAATGATTCTCTAAATTTTTCCGAGTAAAATTTAGTACATTTGTCGTAAATATTTTTCTTTTCCTGGTGGATCTTCTCCGCTTGATCAGGGTCGTTGTTCTCGTACCTTATCGTTGGGTCCAGGATGTAGGCAAATTTACAATTCTCCTTGAAGGCAATGATGTCCGCGTACCTCGTTGACCCGACAGCGTACACCTTTTCAAAGCATGTAAAATTCTTAGCCTTCATGAGCTCCATGATAGCGTGCTTTACCCGGCGATGTGTGTAATAAGATATTAAATTATTGAGAGCTATTTACTATATATAGTACTGTAATTAATAATGCGTCAGAATAATTGTTATCTCAAACAATCAACTTTCGGTAGTCCAAAACCTTAACCAGGTCGTATCTCGTATAATAAAAATACAATTTTTGGAATTTAAACTTCGAATAATGTGATTTATTATGTAGCAGGGTATTGTTTATGTAACATGAGTAGAAGTGGCTGTTTGCTGATGGCTGAAAACTGAAAAATGCAAATATCTCGGTTAATATTCAAGATAGTGAATGAATGTATGTAACAATATTTATAGTACAAATATATATACAGTTTTGAACAGACCTCATTTTCGCCGTCTTCTGGGTAGGATCGGTGGAAGTTTGAAGAAAAATTTCGAAAATCGCGCCATGAGTACGAAAATGTGATATCTCATACTGGATCTCACTCATTACTGGATACTTTATTACGCTCAAATGTAATGTTGTCAGAGAACGACTGGATTGATGACATCAGAAGCAAAGTCAACCACAGAGTAGCTGTTGATTAGGATATGGAGGAAGAGTACCATGAAGTATAGAGTACACAGGTGGAAGTAGGAAAAGACGAAGGTGTAGATAGAAGGAACTTCAGATTAGGGTGACTGTAAATAAGCCCTTAAGCCCAATTGAAATTGAAAATGATTATCTCTCTATATATAAAATTGCAGCCTCTGTCTGTACATTGATTTTTTTTTTGCGAAATTTTACGATAACTTTTTGTTTCACATGTCATAGACACCATAACTGCACTTTGTTTCTTTCGTGTCTGTTTGTTTGTTTGTTACCTTTTCATGCATAAACGGCTGAACCGAATTTTATGAAACTTGGTATGTATATTACTACTAGCCCAACTTAGATTTTAGCCTATATTAATATTCTCTGAGGCGAACAGGAGTGGAGGTTGTAAGGGAGGCCTGAAATTAAAAATAGCGATATTCCGTTTCCTGTTGGTTTTTCGGCAAATATGCATATAACAAAAGTTATTTATTTTATTATTTAGAGTAGCTTTTGTTATATTCACTTTTGTTTTATACAAAGTATAAACGAGATATTCACCAAAAACTAAAGCGGGATCCAACAATTTTATTGGGAACTAACGATTGAACTGATCTTAACAAAACTCGGTATGTCAATTAGCATTAATTCTTCCATGATTATAAGCTATGTTAAAATTTTTAGGTTCGAACGGGAGTAGGGGTTATATGAGAGGCCTGAAATAAGAATTCGCAATATTTCATTGTATATTTGTTTTTCGACAAACGTACACATAATAGAAGTTGTTTACTTTATTATTTAGAGTAACTTTTGTTTTATACTTTTTTTCGGGAAGAATGTATGAAGCAAGTCATTTGCGTAGAAATATTGATATGCTCAACAATACTTTCCAATATGAACTACAAGGTACCTCACCTGGAGAAATTAATTCAAATCTATGTTAATATTTTGTCCTTAATAATTCAAATATGCATAATTCACAGGAGACGGGAAATATGACAATATGTAGGACAGTGAAGTCTTACATAAAAAAATAATTTTATTATTAACAAATCCGCAGCAACGACTGGTATAAACCCTAAACATTGGGACGGGTAAATGTCAAAATATTGTGCAAAATAAATCCTTGCCAAAAAAATACCATCACCATTCAGCCTCAAATGAATTCCCAGGCGAAGCGGGGTTTCTGAGCAAGTATATATATACATATATAAAATCATTTCATTCCATTTTTTCAAATATTTCTACTATATACTAACCTCATGTAATATACATTGTTCTTCGCAAGGTCAATTACACTGTTTCACCAAATTCAAGTGCCACAGATCAGTGATCTGTTACGAAATTATTTCTAAAACATTAGAAATTCCTCCAGTTCACATTAATATTTATTTTCGCTTGTTGCCTCAACCGTTTTTATAAAAAAAAAAAAAAAAAAAAGTACTTTTAAACTTGTTTTAATTGATCACGATAGGTGTCTCCTGTCACTAAGTTCTCGTTAATAAATAAATATTGATCAGTTGCAAACCAAATACCCTTATATGGAAGTGCAAATGATGTAATAAACATTAAATAGGTCTGAAGGTATCATTTCTTGATTTGCAACTATTTCTAATCTATGGAATAACTTCGAAAGTAGTGTGGCATCAGTCGAACTTATATCTTGTTTATATATATTTTTCTTTCTTTCGGAAAATCGATTAATTAATTTCCACGCAGCAATGTTATTTTGAGATGGATTATTGCATACAATTTTGAATTAAACTTTCGTGAAACTGTCCACAAAGAGTTATTGGGTTACAGATAGTTCCTGCACTCTCATTATATTCAATTCAAAAAAACCTTTGTTAATTTTAATATTTTGTTTAGTTAATTATTGTTATTTATTAACGTCCACTTAGTGCAAAGCTAATTGGGACGGGTCATGTACAGGTTATCACCCTCTTCTAGCCAGTTTAGGGCTAAGGATTTTGTTTAATGAGTTCGTCACTGAATAAATTCCTATTGCCTAGGCAGGAATGGAACTCACTATTCTAGGTTCGCCAAGTTCATTAAGACAAACACTTTAATTCATACTCACTTGTAGGGACAGAGGTTAGTTTCCTCCCCCACAAGTGAAACAGAATGTATAATAATCTCACATGGCTAATCTGAGCCCCAAAAATAAAACGAGTTTAATAAATTAGTTTACGCTCACAAGTGAAATAAAACTTATAACCATTTGACAAATATTAGAGCTATAATTTGTCCTGGAGTTTCCCATTAAATAACAGAAGCACTATATTCAATAGAGGGCTTAACAAAACTATTATTAGAGTCGAAACTTTCTTTCGGCGTGTCGTGTGACCGAGGCCGTAAATATCGGTTGGAATCAATCTTAGATTCGTAAATGAGAACCAAGCACGCTCTGTGTCAATACTTCCATTTCTCAGCGTTAACAATATTTCAACGAATTGATCAGCGATATTGGCCGATACAGAGTATTGCCAATGTCGCAATATTGACAATCAAACAGAAACCCAAAATTTTAAAAACCACTTAATATATGTATAACTTCCATGTACCTTATCAAATACTTAAATTCAATAGTTTGTCCTATCGTTTTTAGCACATCTAGTGTAATTTACCCATAAATAAAATAAATAATGAAAAAAAGCTTAAAAGAAGGTATATAAATTTAATAAAAATTAGTTAGAACGAATGGAAAAGTTTGAAATCAAATAAAAAAAAATCTAATGAGTCTACCATGTATTCCTATTAAAGTAAATAAACAAAATGCTATATTTTACATTTTAATTTTATATTATTTAATTTAACAGTGATATACGAGATCTTCGTCCATTCATCAGTTCAACAAATTTCATAGAACATAATTCAAAGGTCTTTTGTATGATAAACATAAACGTCCGTCACGCAGGAGCTGCGTAAACTAAGCAGATTTCCCACTTTCTGGGAAGACATACGACTAATCTCACCTCATCATATGCTCCACGTACTTTTAAAGATAACGTATTTTTTTTTTAATATTCCCCTTTAAGGAGAGGAAAAGTTCTATGAATTCAGTATTTGATATTTAACCTTCGAATTAAATGATTCATCATCATATAACTGCTTATTGTTAATATGATATGAGCAGGAGTGGGGGTTTACTGAAGACAGAAAACTAAAAAAATGTTAGTATCGGTTAATAATCGAGATAGGGACATAAAATTTGTAATAAGATTGATACTGTACAATTTTTGAATCCAACGTATAATAACGGAGATATTTCGAATTTACGAAATCTCCACCTCTACCCCCCCCCCCAACTTTTGCATTATCACCAATTGATCTTTGTTTTTATATAAAACGTTTCGTAACGATAACGTTCGATCATCCACTGGGTAGGATCGATGGTGCCTTAAACAATTCTTTCCAAAATCCCCTCTTGCGTACGACGGCTGATTTTCCTTAAGGAAAATCTGTTGAAAGGTCCTATAGAATTGGTTTGCATCTCTCATAAAAAACGGATAAACTTGATTTTATGTATGTGTATATAAATATATATATATATATATATATATATATATATATACATATATTGTTGCGAAAATTAAATACATAAATAATCGCATATTTGGGAAGTGCGAGATAGATCAAAAAACCCGACAGTGGGTCTAGACCTACTAGACCCGCGTCGAATGGCCCAGTCAATTCCCCTTTGATATATGCCGACGCCGATATAAAGAACCATGGCCCCTATTACCGGTCACCCTCACCTAATGTATTACAGTAGTTGTTCTACTTTTTTTGACTCCAACTTGAGCATTAACCGAATTATTTGCTTTTTATCCCATCACATAACGTCTGCTGCCTGACACTTATATAGTGTACATAGAAGGGGTATATGAGGAGATAACCTCATCAGTTCTTGTATGAAGCTCTCGTGCTTAATTGGTGCATTAGGGAAGTCTGCTTAGTATTGTTTTTTTCCTTAATCCACTCGGTATGATTGATGGCCATCTTTTGAAATTTAAGTCACGAGCGCTATAACCTCAAGGAAATCTGCTAAAAGACGCCTAGTGGAAAATGTTGGCGTGGTAAGGCTAATAAGGGCGTGTATAGCCTGGGAGACGAGCCGATCCGGTAAGGTGCCCACTGGGTACACTCCCTTCCCAAGATAGTGTGACCTGCTAGCCAAGAGGATTTAAACCTAACATGCTCTCGGCGGCGAGGACTGTATTCGGGATGGGTAGAGAGAAAGAGAGAGAGTGAGGGAGAGGGAATGAGGGAGAGGTAGAGAGAGAAGGAGTGGGAGGGGAAAGAGAGAGGGTGATAGAGCGGGAGGGGGAGGGAGGGAATAGGTTACCGTTGCCCGGGTAACGGGTGGCCCGCCCCCACTCCCCCCCCCTGGTCTACGAGGTCATCCTCTTCCTAGGCCGCTGGCCTCTAGTACTATAGTACGCTGCTTGACTGTCCTACCTCCTTATCCTTACTGGATTGCCATTGCTCCAATTTTTAGCAGATTAAATATAAGGGAAATCCGCTAAAAACTAAATAATCCCATAAGAATCGTCCTCTCCAAAATGTCCATGAACAACATGGCAAGTGTTAAGCCCTTGGGGTACGTTGAAGTGTATGCTAATAACCTCTATCATTAATCATCGTTGCACGCTAAGGATTCCAAAGGAATAAACCCCTTTCGATTATGGCTACGAGTGAATCTTCCTCTTCTCCTTTCGTTTTTGACAAAAATACAATTTCCTCAGCAATGTCTTCAGCATTTAGTGGTCACATGCAACGAGCTACGGGAACCCAACGTATCCCCCTCTTCTTTTCCTTAATCACCTCCGTCGAAAGATTTCCTAATATCGGGAACAAGTATCAGGTGTAGGGAATGAAACAACAATAGTTCATAATGGGAATTAACTACTGAGGTTGCACCGTTGATGCGGCATTCAAAATATTTCTTCAATCACCTTGCGATCCTGCCTACGAGATGACGAAAATGATCTCAACAATTTATACAATTTATAACGTTAACGTTCTTTTATTTGGACCATTAATTAATCCTGGAGCTGCAATAATGGTGCCGCCATAGTTTGCCCATATTTTTGTGATTACCGCTGCAAATTGAGGTTAAACAGGCGATTATTGGTTTTCATTTCTTCTGCCAGTGGTAACCTCAAAGCAACCGGACATTCCAACTTCCCTTTAGACAATACGAAAAGTCACTTCCTAAGTCGTCCTGGACAAGCTGTGGTAATAATCTTGCCAGGCATTCCCAATGACCGCAATGTCTCAAGCTACTCCAATCATTCCATGCACTCGTGCCAAAACTCGAAAGAAACTTTTTTTTTGTCATCAAATGAAATGGACTTCGTGAACAATGAATATTTATGTTGGCAGCATATGTCAGTGTAGAATACGACTTTCAGGAACTAAGTACTAAAGATGAAGTGCCCCATTATCACTTGTACTGTTTAATCTTGCACAAGGAATAGCAATCAGATTTGTAAGGAAAACCCAAGATGGAAGAAAACACAACGGACGGGCAGCCCAGAGTACATGTGGTGTGGTGATGATGTTTTCTCTACTAAAAGAATATCCGTCAGTAGAATAAACTTTATAGTCGGTGCTCTCGAAGAGTTTGCCAAAGGAGCGGAAGATCTGGGGTTTAGAAAAAATATGGAATGACTTAGTTTCTGAGGACTTCCAGACTGTCCAGAAAGATAGACCTTGGAGGGGTCTACAGTTATAGCTGGAAACGATTAAATTCTTAGGAGGGATTTTCCTTGGTGAGTAAAATAGTGGACGCATACCAGGATGCTTCTGTGTCCAGCAAAAGTTCTCTGGTTTAAGTGTTAAAGAAATGCAGCCTATCACCAATGAGTACAGAAGTGCCCTCTTGGTCTGGGAGAGAACATCCCAATAGGTGAAAAGATGAGAGAAAAAATATGTGACAGAGTTTTCACTCAACAAATCCGATGGACTGATGAACCAAGCAGACACTCACTGACCAGGAAGTATTATCATCATCATCATCATCATCATCATTGAGATCAACTCGCAGTGAAATTTAAAAAAAAATAATATTGATACCATTTTTAATTAAATTATTTTCTCATAATTGCTAAAGTTCAACCTGCTGCCCATGTTCATTAAACACACCTGATGGATGTAATTTAAAATAAACTGTTAACACATTAAATATTCCATAAAACAAACATTTTTAATTTACCACTGACTCTCGGAACAAGTAGATTTGTTTCTACTCTTTGCTTAACGCCTCCTTTTTTTCTGTAATGCTATTATATTTGCACTCACCGGATTAATTATTCATGCATTTCAAATTTGCACAGCACAAACGTATAAAAACATGAAACTTAAATTTACAATTCCACGTTAAATATTATTTTAGAATATACGTAGAAATTTGAAATTGATTCATATGTAACCGTTAACTAGTTGCAGACGTCAGACAAGTGGTCCTATGGCCCAATTATTGACGTTTTATTCCTTAGCGCAGTTTGTTAAATGTGACATACAATAAATGCTCAGGTGAAACATTTTGAACCAAATTTGTGATGTTTCAGACTATTTCTTTGTGTATGATGGATTTAAAAAGTAGCCTGTTCTACTATTAATGTTACATATTTTACCTGTAAAGATGTTTGCCAATTTTTTTGGGGAGGGGTACTAAGGATTTTTAGTTTATTTTCCTCTCTCTTACTTTTATATTTAATAAATATTTAATTACTGGGAATTCCTTTATTTTCGGTTCCAAAGACAGATGCGTAGCTGCATTTAATTCATTGCACATCTTTTTATTCTCATTCTCTGTATTTTGTTGTTCAATTACGAGACATTTGATATTTACTATACTGCATATGAAATTAATATTCTTAAGGATTGTTTGCCTTTTCAAATTAAAAACTAGCGAGGGTTGTAACCTACAGAAACCGTGCTGATTAGTCCTAACAATAATAATTAACATCCTAGATGCATGTTATTGCAATAGACATATTATATGATAAACCAAGCTCAAGTTAACCATGTCAGTTGAAGCGTTGCATTAATCTCACATGGTAAACCTAGAGTGGCGAGTTCCATTCCCTCCTGAGCAAATGGAATTTATTTAGTGACGAACTCATTGGATAAAATCCTTAGTTCCACCCTGTCTAGAAAAGGGTGGTCACCTGTAGATAACCAGTCTCAATTAACCACGTTGATAAATAATAATAATAAAGCGAAAAACCGGAAACAACAAGCTTCTATAACGAAATGGATAATTAAAGTTAATAGCGAATCCAATTCTTCATTTTTCTGAAGACGGTATAGACCAAATAATCTTTCAATATGAATACGTGATAATGAATCAAGCCGATTATGATCCTTGAAGGACTGGAACTTGCCATCACGTTTCTAGAGAATCGTCAGCACCAGGTTCCCCCCATTTTTAGCCTAAACCCCATTTCCCAGATCCTTCTACTCCTCACCGGCGGGCCTGCCGCTTCATCTCGACCTACCGAATGAACCATGCAACATTTTTTGGCAAGCAGGTCCTATTCTGTAACTGAGGGTTTGCACATTGTACTGTCACATTTGTACTGAACGGCTAATACGTTTTCACATTCCTCTCCTAACAATAATCATAATGTTGAGAGCTCGTAGAAACATCTGGCCCCTTAGACAAAAAATAAACAGCCCTATATTGTCCGATTTTAATACACATAGACTTTTCATACGTCCATAATACCTCCATTTTTGCTCTTTTCAAGTGAACTCATCTCCAGCACCAACAAATCTTGTGTTTATTCGCCTCTGCTCAACACAATGTTGAACAAACTTTAACAGAATTTATCCAAAAATTGAGAGTACCACCTCCTTTCCTGTTTATTTTTCGCCTTCCCACTTGGCAAGGGATAATGGATAAAGGTGTGTTATGCTTGCATGTGATATGAAAGCCATGTGGGGAATCTCATTCATATCATTAAGTAATGAGTAAGTCATTTCCATGTTACTCCATCAAACGAATAAATAAAATCATTTAGGTATTCCCCGTGATTTAACACTGTGTAATGCCTGTCAGACGTCAATGAAAGAGTTTGATGATGAACTTCATATACATTTAATGAGTAGTTCATCTGAAATGATTATATTATTGGCTCAGGTTAGCCATGTGAGTTAAAGTGTCGGCCTTAATCTCACATGGTAAACCTAGAATGGCGAGTTCGATTCTCGCCCTGGGCAATTCACTAAATAAAATAGTTAGTTAATCCCACCATGGCTAGAAAAGGTTGGTAACCTGTAGATAACCCGTCCCAATTATAACTAATTACGTTAGGACGTTAATAAATAATTTAATTTTAAATTACCGACTTGCAATGTAGTAGTGTGCAATTTATTTGTGTATTTATTCATCAATTCTATTATTTTTATGGAATAGGCGATTTTCCTCAAAATTTAAATAAGCAACACAAAACCAAAATTATGGAAAATGAATTAGTAAATAAACCCAATTAAAAATTAAACACAAATAATAAATTCAAACAAATAAACATTAAATATAAGTAATAAACTCAACAAATATACATTAAAAACTAGTAGTAAGCACAACAAAAAATTATAAAAGGAAAGAATGCTGTAAGCTAAATTAACTGTTCAATATAATTATAATAATAAAATTAACATTAATCAATATGATTAAAATTAATAGGTTAATATAATAAAAAAGATTACAATTTCGTTTGGATTATAACAAATAGATTAACAAGGCATTAGAAATTAATATCGTCTTAGTTAAAATAGCATGTTGTTATTAATATTGTTAAAAATTAAATTATTAACTTATAAAGTATGCAACTGAGGCTAATTGGGATGGGTTTTATACAGGTTGCCACCCTTTTATAACAAGATTGGGATTTTATTTAATGAATTCCGTCACTTAATAAATACTATAGACCAGGCGGAAATCGAGCTCGCCACTCTAGGTTGATGAATGTGAGATTAAGGCCAACGCTTTAACTCGCATGGCTTTAACCTAAGCCCCTGCTGAATATTGTTAGAATAATTAAATTCTGCAAAAGATGGAACTGTATTTTTTAGCAGATTTAGGTTACGACCTCAATAGCTGATTTCCCTAAATTAATTTAGGGCTATTGAGGGAAATAGCTGATTTCCCTCAATAGCTGATTGAGTACGCTCAAGACGTGATTTTCAAAAGATTTCTTCAAATGCCGATCAATCCTATCCACAAGGTGATGAAAATGAGGTCCGTTTAATATTATATATATATATATATATATATATATATATATATATATATTATATATATATATATATATATATATATATATATATAAAATTGTAACCTCTGTCTGTACATTGATTTTTTTCGCGAAATTTCACGATAACTTTTCGTTTCACATGTCATAGACACCATATCTGCATTTTGTTTCTTTCGTGTATGTTTGTTTGTTTATTTGTTACCTTTTCACGCATAAACGGCTGAACCGAATTTTATGAAACTTGGTATGTATATTACTACTAACCCAACTTAGACTTTAGGCTATGTTAATTTTCTCTGAGACAAACAGGAGTGGGGGTTATAAGGGAAGCCTGAAATTAAAAATAGCGATATTTCGTTTTCTATTGGTTTTTCGGCAAATATGCACATAACAAAAGTTGTTTATTTTGTTATTTAGAGTAACTTTTGTTTGTACACTTTTGTCGTATAACGAAGTTTAAATGCGTTATACGCTAAAAATTATAGCGGGAGTCAACAATATTATTTGCCAAAAAAGACTCAACCAAACTAAATAAAACTAGGTATGTGTATTAGCAGTGAGGCCTTCATTATAATAAGCCATACCAACATTTCTATGGACGGGCAGGAGTGGGGGTTATAAGGAAAGCCTGAAATTAAAAATAGCGATATTTCGTTTCCTATTGGGTTTTCCGCAAATATAAACATAACAAAAGTTGTTTATTTTGTTATTTGGAGTAACTTTTGTTATATACACTTTTGTCGTATACCTAAGTATAAATGAGTTATACGTTAAAACTTTAGCGGGCACTAACGGCTGAACAGAACTTAACAAAACTCGGTATGTCAATTAGCATTAATTCTTCCATGATTATAAGTTATATTAAAATTTTTAGGTTCGAACGGGAGGGGGGTTATAAAGGAGGCCTGAAATAAAAATTCACCATATTTACATGTATTAGAGACGGGAAATATAAAAATATCGAAGACTGTGAAGCCTTATCGAACAAATAATTCTATTATTAGCAAATCCATGGCAAAGACGGGTATCAATCCTAAACACTGGGACGGGTAAATGTCAAAATATTGTGCAATGTAAAGCCTGCTAAAAAATACCATCACCATTCAGCCTCAAATGAATTCCCGGGCGAAGCCGGGTATCTGAGCTAGTATATATATATATATATATATATATATATATATATTTGTCTGATAACGCTGTAGCTGTCGCAATTAGCTATTGAGGTCGTACTCATGACGCGAGTTTTGAAAAATTTCTTCAAAAATCCTACCCAGGAGATGACGAAAATGAGGTCCGTTCAAAATTATATATATATATATATATATATATATATATATATATATATATATATATATATATATATATATGTGGTGTGTTGTTCTTTTTGGAGTTTTGGTCAATGTTGGTGAAATGAATCTTAGTTTATGCCGATATTTCGAGAATCTTTATTTTCTCTTCTTCAGGGCTGTAAAATTACATGTACTACTTTATAATTTTGCACATTGTTATTATATATTGTTATAAAATGGTGTTTTTTCTTATTATTACTTACCAAGACTAAATATATCTATAAACTATTATACATTCTTATTGCACTATGACTATCTTATTCACCAACATTGACCAAAAACTCCGAAAAGAAGAACACACCACATATAAATACAACCTGGTCGAAAACATCAGCACAATATATATATATATATATATATATATATATATATATATATATATATATATATATATATGTCTGTTAACGCTATAGCCGTCGCAATTTTCGTTTGATCGTTACCAAACTCGATATTTAAACGTTTTATGCAAAAATAAAGATCAAGTTTGTTAATGGCTGAAATCTGTCCAGTGAGAGGGGGGGGGGTTTAGAGGGGAGGATTTTCGAAAATTCAAAATATCTCCGTTACTATACGTCGGATCGAAAAATTATATAGAAGCAATCTTATTGCAAATTAAATTTACTATAAATAATATTATATACATTTATTCTGTATCTTTAATATTAACCGAGATATTTGCATTTTTCTGTTTTCAGCTTCTGAGATGAGTTCGGCTAACTTCGGGTCTAGTCGTGAGTTTCCGTCAAGAGCTAGTTCGGGCCCTTCTCGTAACTGTTTGACTCTCTATTCTGAAATTTCTCTATTATAAAACTTCACGTGGGAAATCTGCTTAGTTTACGCAGCCCCTGCGTGACGGACTTTTTTTGTTTAATCGTTGCCAAACTCGATATTTAGACGTTTTATGTAAAAAGACAGATCAAGTTCGTCAATGGCTGAAATTGGACAAGTGGGAGGGGGAAGATTTTTCGAAAATTCCAAATATCTCCGTTACCGTACGTTGGATCAAAAAATTGTATAGAACCAATCTTATTGCAAATTAAATGTACTATAAATATTGTTCTATACATTTTTCTCTATCTTTAATATTAACTGAGGTATTTGCGTGTTTCAGATTTCAGCCTTCAGCAACCCCCACTTCCACTAAAATTTGATTGACTGAGGTTAAAATTATTCTGATTCATTATAAATTACAATACTAGATATAGTAAATAGTTTTCAATGAAATTAATATTTTATATTCTGATATATTTCCGTGATTGTTTTTCTTTCGTGAGAGAAGTTGGCACGTGCTGGTGCTTCCCGTCTGGATGTTTCTTATTATCGTTTGTATTTATTCTCTTGATGTTGACGGTGTTGTTGTGTTACCAGTATGTAGATTTATCTATTGTTGAACACCACGAGGGAAATCTGCTTAGTTTGCACAGCCCCTGAGTGACGGACTTTTCTTTTATAAGGTGTTGGCTACTCCTCGAGAGATGTACGTGTGGGTTGAAATGTGGAGCTTACATTAAGTCAGTTATTGAGATCAGCGCTAATTTCTTTGCCTTCAGCCAAAGGTTAAGTCGGAATTCCAGGGCACTATCAAGGATTGAACTACTAAGCTTGAGGAACTAACTTCTATGGAATAATGCTCTATTCAACGCAGAGTTTTTTCCACTTATAATTGAGGCTTATTACAGTCCACGAACTAACTCAACTGCACTCATAGGCATCGAGGACATTTATGAACTGGCTTTAGCAGCGATTACTGTGTTTGACTAAACTACCGACCATTTGAAACAATGTTGAGCTACAGTAATTGCAATAGATAATGCACGACCTTGAAGGAGAGCCGATGTCATTCGAATATTAATTAGCCAATCTAAATCAACATCGTCACGCAGAGCTACCAACCTAACCATTACAAAACAATCATGCTTCCCTTCTTCATTATCTGATTGGATTCTTGGATCGGGTATTTATAACTAAACTATTCATGATTGTATAAGAGATGCCGTGAGTTCGTTCCCTATAAAAATATAAAACAAAAACTTTGAAACTCGAGTCATTATTCAAAGGTTATTTAATAGTTGACTTGAATGCTTGGAATCATCTCTTGAATCTCCATTGTGTTCGTTTCTATCTCAAACTCCGCAGTTAGTTTCTTGGAATTAGTTATCGTCTCTAAATAGTAATAGATTATGCTATGGCACTTTTTAAATAATAAATTCAATTGAACAAAACTTTAATTAGTAAAGGATTCAAATGTGGTGTATGAAATCAGTTGTCTAGATTGCGCCAAAAAGAACATTAGAGAGACAAGACAGTACCTAGAAAAAAGAATTTATCTACACCAGATTGACGTAAAAGACAGGACCAAAAATAAGAATAGAACTTCTTTTGTACAACACTGTAATGTTGCAGAACACAATTTTGGATTTGACAATTTATAAGTATTACGCAAGGAACCTAAGCCTCCTAAGAGAAATATTCCGGAAGCCATGTAGTTATTCAAATACCTGGAGATTGTAAGTTAATATTAAAACAGACACATGGAATTTAAAGACCTATTATGCCAAAGTGTTGAATAAATTTGGTAACTAAAGATAAATATGGTTTAGGGATGGTATATATTTATTATTCTTAAATTATTTGGCTGTGGAAATTTTAAATAACAATTAACCTTAAGTTATCATTTTTATTTATTTATAATTTGGAAATATAATCTAGGATTTTTATTACTTTTATATAATAATGATTGAAATAAATTATGGCACAGCACTTATGGTTATAGAACTTATCTTGTTAAAATAAGATATTGTTGATAAATTACCATTGGGCTGTGTATTATATGTATTTTTTATTCTCCTGTGGAGAATTAATGTTGTACTGACATAGAGGAATAATTTTGAAGGTTGGTTAGTACTTTTAGTATCTAAGAAAATTATGGAGTGCCTTAATGGAGAATACAAAAATTTACAGAGATACCCGCTATGTTTTTTAGCATTGTTAATGACCCAGAGTTGAGAGTTTTATGGCAGAGTTGAGACCTCTTTGCGTGAAATACTTTTGGTCTAAGTAAAGATTAGGTGCAATAAATTAAATGTTTATAGAGTTAGAATATCTTTCAGTTAACTAACATATTTCGTCATTTATATGGAAAAAATACTGATATTCATAATCATTCTTGTCTATAATCACTAGAAAAAGAGAAAAATGTTGCTAGTCAGCTGGACAAATGATAAGGAATAATAATGGAGATATTAAAGAGTAGAGGACTATATACCACTCAATAGTAATGGTATTGTTTGAGGCTGATTACACAGGCCAACAAAAAAAACCTTTTTGAAAACTTTTTTAATTTTAATAGCTGATCTTGATAGATTTTTATGTGCTGAATCCAAATCTGCTCATAGTTTTTATGTATCACCCTTAGTTTCCAAGCAAAATGTATTTTATTATATAGTCTAATACCCATTTACAGTATATAGGGAAATCAATGAAACACTGTAGAATCGTAAAAATGGTTTGTATTTACAGTAAAATACTTGGAATAGTAATTTTATGTGATGATACAAGGTTCACTTGTCAACTGGAATTGCTTTATATTTTCTTTCCCTTTTTTCCTTGAAGCTTCTTGTGTAGCTTTTCCTGCGATGAATAGCTTGCTGAACTTCCCGGTGAAGTGACCAACAGTAATCCCCCATCATGTTGGTATTCCAGCGGCCCTGGTAACGTTTTTCCATCACTTTAACGTCCTGGTGAAAACGCTCACCTTGCTCCTCACTAACATCTCCTAAATTTTCCGGGAAGTAATCGAGGTGGCTGCTCAAGAAGTGAACTTTCAGGCTCATCAAACATCCTAACTGTTCAAATTTTTTTAACATGTTAGCAACAATAGCCTTATATTCTGGGTCTTTTTTATTTCCCAAAAACTTGGTGACAACTTGCTTGAATGAAACCCATGCTTCTTTTTCAAGATTAACGTCTGGATTCAAAGTTAACGTCAAACATCATTTTTCTAATATCAGGCCCGGTAAAGACGCCTTCTTTCAGTTTAGCTTCTGAAAGGTGTGGAAACTTCTGACAGAGATATTTGAAACAAAGCCCATCTTTAGGCAAAGCCTTTACAAACTGTTTCATGAGACCTAACTTAATATGTAGTGGTGGTAGGAGCACGTTTTTTGGATCTACAAGGTTTTTTGCGTAAAATGTTCTTCTCGCCAGGCTTTAAAGACTCCCTCGCAGGCCAGTTCTTTCTGCACCAATGTTGATTCCGAGCTCTACTGTGCCATTCACACAAGAAACATGGAAAATTTGGTAAAACCCCTTGCTGACCAAGGAGCATGCACGTAACTTTCAAATCACCACATATCATCCAACCGTGTGCAGAATAACCAATTTAATTTAACACTATTTCTAGATTGTCGTAACTCTCTTTCATATGTACAGAATGACCGACCGGTACATAGGCATACATGTTAACGTTGTGTAGTAAAACTGCCTTCAAAACTATTTTTGGATGAATCAATAAACAACCTCCAATCTTCTGTTTTGTATTCAATTCCAAAACTCATTCATTAAACCATGAATGTCTGAGCAGTACACCAAATCACCCTCTTGTTCAAAATACTTCGAAAATTGTTGTTCTCTCTTCCTATACACATGAAAGCTGGTTCCAGCCGCCAGCAAGTTCTTTCTTTTAGCCTAGACCCAAGCAGTTCAGCTTTTTCTTTTGTTAAGCCCAGATCCCTAACTAAGTCATTAAGCTCGACCTGAGTGTGAACAATTTAGGCTCTACATTTTCTGTAACACATTGGAATTCTTCATCGTGTTCATCTAACTCCGACTGTACATCAGAAAATACTTCTGTTTCAATAGAATTTAAGTCCTCTGGTGGTTCCGGGATTGGCAAATCTACACCGTGCCCTACTGGTCGGATGGCGGACGGAA
The DNA here is from genome assembly GCA_019009955.1 of Riptortus pedestris. Taxonomy (NCBI): domain Eukaryota; kingdom Metazoa; phylum Arthropoda; class Insecta; order Hemiptera; family Alydidae; genus Riptortus; species Riptortus pedestris. The sequence continues at coordinate 103,792,808 of CM032232.1, read as the reverse complement.
GGTTAGGGTAGCTTATTACCTTCTTGTTCTTAGAGTTATGACCAGTAATATCTACACTGCAAAAGTAACAGTCATCGGAATGATTTTTTGTTTCCCTCCATATCATGGGAAACAGCAAATTTAAAGTGTTTTTTCTCTTTTTTTTGACCATTTCCTGAGGTCTTCAACACATACATAACATACCTTATGCGGTGCCCAAGGTTTATCCTGGTCTCCAAGTTTGGTTCCAAAGTATGCTAGATAAACCTTTTTCACAAAGTCTGTAATGTTTCTTTGGTGCTTTTTAATAACAAACTCACCACAAATATAACAAAAACTGTCAGCAGAGTTTTTACAGCCGCGATGAGACATTGCACTGAGCACATGTACAGGAAACGTAAAAGTGAGGTTATGTTGAAAATAAACAAAACATCAGCTGTTTAGCATGTGTTTCAGCAGTGCTGCCAACATCACCTTTGTTCATTAGACCTATTTTTTTCATGTTATCTTAACTATGAAAAAGCTGTTTAAATTCTAAAAAATGTTTCTTTAATTTTCATGAATTTAACTATAAAATGTGAATAAATGGTGGGTGATACAACTTTTTAAGCATCATATTTGGATTCAGCAACCTAAACAACATAAGAATAAGGTATTTTCATTAAAAAAGTTTTTTCATCGTTGGCCTGTGTTATTGTTTGGTGTTACCAACCTCACATGACCTACCGACGCCTGACGACTTAACGTTTTAGATTTTAAAAACGCTGTGACAGTCACACAAATTTCTGAGCAAATTATAATGGCGTCCTGTGGTCCAAGTCAATAAGTGATGCATAAGTAGATAACAGTCGCTCAGGTTAGACTTAAAGCGTTGCCTTTAATCTCACATGTTGAACCTAGAGTGGCGAGTTGGATAGCTTCTCAGTGAATTTCCTCCTACATAGAATAGAGCACATTCAATTTATTATTAGAAAGAAACAGCAACGTAAAACGCCTGCACCTAATTACCTTTGATCAATAAACAGGATCGGAATTTGGGCTTATGCGTAGAGGCTATGTCGGAATCTTGTATTCCTTACGATTTTCCCCCTATGTGGCAGTTAACAAACTTAAATATGCAAACTTTCATTGAAAATGGACGTTCCTTTCCAAATTGTTTCTTTATTAGATAATTTTACCAATTTCAATAATTAGAGTTTTCCTTGTCTAAGATTCGAAATAAAAAGTTATCGTCAAAGCAAGAATTTATCAGGCTAAGTCTGGTATTAGCATATGTTCTTAATGCGAAATTTCCTAACGATATATATAAGTTAATAAGTTTCCTCCATAGATTTGAAATATGATGAGGATGGAACTTTGTTTGTGTTGTATGGATAAATACATTCTAGGCACATTAAGATGTTATGCCATTGTACAATGGTTCCTACTCTACGAGGAATGATCTATTGAGAACGATTTTGTTTGAAAGCCACGACAAAAAAAAGAGTTCGTCCCGTAGCCAATAGTTATATGTGGTTGGTTATAACAGTTGCCATGAGGGACAGGTGAAGATAAATAAATGGATAGAATTTTGAAGGGGTGCAAAAAAACCTTACATGCTAGAGTCCTCCATGAAAACAAATATGTAAATTAATCTGTAAGTGAACCCTGGCGCCCAACTGCTTCGTGCAAAGTGTCAGTAGTATCAATATTAATTTCCTCAACAATTACTGAGTGACGCCATCAGAAATGTATTTGCTAATGATAAATGATTGGTAGACAGTCATAAAACATTCATCAAAATCTAAGACAGACCTTGGTTGAGGAGTACTAAGCTTGGGAGTTTTGCGGTGGGTAAGAGTGGCAGGTAGCCTAGGCTACTGTAAAGGAGCTTCCTTTGTATTCTGGGACCAACGGACTTGCGGTGGGTTCTTTGAAGGTTTAGGCCCTAGCAGGTAGGCCGACGTCTCATTCCCGGAAAGCACCGCCCTAAAAGGCCCATATTGTGACAGCATTCTTGACAAATTCATTCCTAAGGCTCCGGAGAACGCAGTGGAAACAGTAGCTGAGTTCAATTACTCGCTCCGACGAGGTTGCATTTGATAGAGACACGTTCGGAAGATGCTTATTATTCATTTAATTCAGTAGGAGGAGTTGTGCATTAGTATGCAAGTCTGGAGGCAACTATAAATGCACTCAAGGCTTAGTGGCATTCCGAAGACATATTGCTTGTGAAACTGCTACAAATTAGAAACCTTCCCTAGGATCATAGTTTATGAGCAAAAGAAATCTTGAATGAATGATTGAGTTTCGTTTTCTATTAAGTAAATCTATTACGTTTCCGTGTCCACAAGTAAGTAGAAAAACCAATGATTATCTCAGTAAAAGGTCTTTTACATGGGCGCAACCAAATCAAAAACCAGAATAAATGTCGCATTATTTCTTGTTCTTCCATTCAACATTGTGCCTTTCAGTATAAGCAGCATTTAAAGGCATAATGTTAGGAGAACTCATATATTTTTCTCCAAAAGAAGTCCGTCACGCAAAGGTTGCGTAAACTAAGCGAGTTTCCCAAGTTCTGGTATAACACACTTGTGATCTCATTGGGGCACATATTCCCTATTTATATGAAGACACCAATGAGTAGAATGGCCGGGGTGGGGAGAGGGTTACTGAAGGAAGAAAACAAGAAAGTACTAATAGCAGGGAATTGAATACATACTTATCAAAAGAGTTATCAAAAAAGTGCAGAGACCAACAATTGTAGATAATCAAAAAGAAGATTGGTTCTGTAACATTTTACGATTTGACTCATAATAATGGAGATATTTTAAATTTTCTAATTTCCCCCTCTCTCTAAACCACCACTATTCCATGTTCAGCTAATAACAAATATGATCTTTAGGGTTGACTGAAATGGCTAAATATCGAGTATAGATCATGTAAACATTTTCGAGTAAAGAACGAAATATCATAAGTGATGACCTCATCATCTAACGTATTGGCATGTGTCTCACAAAGTAATAGTCTAAAGAAAACCATATTTGGTTTTTAACCTTGGAATGAAGTGAATCATGTTACAACAGCTTATTGTTAACATCACATGAGTAGGACTGGAGGTTTACTGAACGCCAAAGATTGAAAATAGAGAAAACATTTATACGAGTATTACAACATTTATTGAACATTACATTTGCCATAAGATTGATTCTATACAATATTTCGATCTTACTCATAATAACGAAGATATTTCGAATTTTCTACTTTTCGAGTTTCTACTGGTCCAATTTCAGCAGTTAACGAACTTGATATTTATTTTTTCAAAAATAAATAGAGTTTGGTAACAATAAGACAACATTGCGACAACAAGGTTCTCAACTCTCTAAGTCTATCCAGGAGGGCAACAGTGTGGGTCTGCTAAACGATCAACAGATAGTGCCGTAGTTTCCGATTCCCTGAAAACATTCAATAATCAATCTATTAAAAAAGGAGTCTAACCCAATGATAATCGCAAACTACAGCCTAATAAGCCATATTTTTGAAGTAACAATAGAAGAAATCTACCTCCTTACGGACAACATCTATATTTAATTTACAATCAATCATATATTAACACAATCTTTAAAGGCTCATGAAAGTATAAAAACCTACTTGTATTGATTCAATATTCATGAAGAAAATTGTTATCACTTTTACTACGTAACTACTCTGACATTGAAATGTTTGACTGTTCCAGAGTTAATAATAAAGTTAGTTTTCAAGAATGACACGTGTCCTTTCAAAAAACCATCTGAATTGTTTGAATACATTCAATATTTCATGAATCACGTGTCTTCAGAGAAAGGATTTATCTATGCCTTACTTTTTTTTTAATGAATATTGCACAGTCATATATCATATTCATACCCACTTTTTGTTTAAATTCTCACTTACTACATGTCACTGGGGCAAGACTAGGGGGGGGAGATTAATGTTCCACATTGCATACTCATTACTGGTTAATGTGTCATTAGTCAGGTTATACTGGGCTACAGGTTGTGGAGGGATGGTTATCTAACAGTTCTGGTAATAAATGGAATTTTCTCCACTCATGTCTTTGTTGGTGTCAATGGAATTTTCCTCATGACGCTTTTATTGCTTGATGCTCTGATGGGGAAGGCAACGGGAAACCACTGCATGTCCTTGTGATCCTACTATTCCCTCGTCCATTCCCCTGATAATCAGGTTTACCTACACACGGGAACAATGGCAAGATGTAGTCTCTAGATGCTACATGTTGCATATGATAATATGTGAATTTATTATACAGTAGAATAACGATAATTAAAAATCTCTATTATTTTTGTTATTTAGATGCTTCTATATTTGTTTGTTAACGTCCGCTGTATGCTGCTAGGCTAATTGTGACTGATTATCAAGTGGTTACCACCCTTTTCTATCCAGGGTGGGACTAAGGATTTTATTTAATTAGGGCGTCACTAAATAAATTCCTATTTTCCCAGGCGGGAATCGAACTCGCCACTCTAGGTTTACCATGTGAGATTAAAGCCAACGCTTTAACTCACATGGCTAACCTGTGCCCGTGCTTCTATATTTAGGCACTAGTCTCGTTAGTGTTTTATTAGCACTGAAATATAATGAGTCGTTTATCATACATTAATTACACACAAAAGGTATAAAGTGAAAAAACAAACAGAATGAATAACATCAATTTTTGAATAATTTAACTGAGCCTAGCTATTTTAAACAAAATTTCAAATAAAAAGGAGCTATGGTCATCCATTTGAATTAAGGCGTTCGTCTTATTAAACCTGGTAAACCTAGATTCCTGGGTTGGATGGCCGTGTGACGAACTCACTAAATAAAGTCCTTAGTACCATCTTACTTATTAAAGAGTTCAAACCAGTAGGCAACCCACCCAGATTGGCCTCAGAAGCACAAAGAGGTCGTCCTCAAACAACTATAATAAATACAAAATGGAATATAGTGCAGTTATATTGCGAAGACATCTTCGCTGGGAAATCAGGTTCTGGAAATAGACCATAGCTCCAGCAGTGTCCATTTAACGCAATCCACTGTATTTCCCCGATTTTACAATCGCTGCCTGGATTGAAGGCTATTTTCAAGAGCTGGAATATACATATAATATCTAAGGTGAAGCATGAAGAAAATGTCCCATGTGTGTTACTATAGCTTGAAAATCGTTTAAAATAAAAGTAATTTAGAAAAAATAGTTTTATATGTTACGTGCGTAAAGGGGATTAGTAATTAATACATAGAATAAGTATCCAACAGTAAGACAACATATTTATTCACATAATAATATATAAAGCTAATCTATATAATTTTAAACAGAAATCCTTAATATTGGATGTTGTTTCAAAACGTAACTTTACCAGGCGACTATTCATTGTTTTGATCTGAAATCCACTTTAAAATACCTACGTAATATATACGTACGAGGATTTGACTTATTTTTCTCAATCTTTCTTAGCTGGGCTCTTCTGGATGATGAGGATATGGGGATCCTTTGGTAATACTTGTGGCGCGCAATATTTTTCTTGGGAAATAATATTTTTGCTAACGACAAAGAGTATTACAGCACATTGTTTGGGAGCTCCACGTGCAACCTTGGACGGGCAACTACTGCAGTTGGGCGCATTATGCATTATCTTGAAGAAGGAAAGCAGGGAATCTGAGGATTTCTATAAATAGACAACAGCTTTGACACTACTTCCATCAAGGTCGTCATTGTCTTCTAGGGCTTAATTTGTACCCGTCATTCGCTTGAGGCATTTCGCGACGTTTGCCAGATGAAGTAGCGACACCTTTTTAGCAGATTTCCTTTAAGGGAAAACAGCTATTAAGGTTTTACCCATGATGTGGTTTTCGAAAAATGTCTTCATATATCCGTCAATCTTACCCAGTAGATAACTAAAATGAGGTCCGTTCAAAATTATGTGTCTATATAGGGCGGTAACAGACATATATATTGTCATCGTTAACAAACTCGATATATAATAGCCTTATGCAAATAGAATGATCAAGTTCGTTAATGGCTGAAATCGAAGCAGTGGAAGGAGGGAGGGAGGGGGGGGAGGGTTTAAGGGGTGTATTTTCGAAAATTCGAAATATCTCCGTTAGTATATGCCTAAAAATTATATAGAACCAATCTTGCAAATTACACGAACTATAAATATTGTTCTGTACCTTTATTCTCTATCTTGGATATTAAACCAGATATTTGCATTTTTAGTTATCAGCCCTCAGCAAACCCCCATTTCTAATCATGTCACATAAACAATACTGTGTTATATTGTATAATAAACCACTTTATTCAAAGCATAAATTCCTAATATATTTTAAAGAGACCTTTATTATACGTGATACATGCAAATACGTTCTGTTGATCACCCATCTTCAAAATTTGAGGAATTGAGATAAAAATTATTTTGATTCATTATAAATTACTGCACTAGATATAGTAAACAGTTTACTATTCTATTCGTTCAGATCTGAGGTAGGTAGACCAGTTTGTTTAAAATTTAGACGCTTTACGTTGGGAGGTTATTAAAATTGACTGATAAATTTCTCATTACCGTTGTATTTATTCACTTAAATATTCATTGTGGTGTTAAGTGTTACCAGTGTTCAGATGTATCTATTCTAAAACTTCACGCGGGAAATCTGCCTAGTTTACTCATCCCCTGCGTGACAGACTTTTATTCTCCATTCACGCCTTCGATTCATCTTCAGTGCTTTTTTAGTACTGCTGTCAAAACTGCTTCCACTAACTTTAAGACATTCTGCCTGCGACAACCACCAATTCGGAACTTATAAGCGAAAATATTGTCAAATTGAATTGTTTTTTCAGTTCAGAGTTTATGGCATTCTCTTGTTTAGCGAATTTCTCCTTAGGGAAACAAGTTAATAAAATAGGCAGCACATACGTCAGCAAAACGGTTCAGGGTACTCGGCGAGGCTAACGGACTATCCTCAATGCCGTTTTTATATACTGAGAAAAGAAGATGGTTAAAATCATTTACAATTCTGATTTCCATTTACGACGTGTTGCTCTTTGGAATGCCTTTCCTTGCTTTAGCATTTCAAGCACCCTATTATATAGGATTATCCTCTTTAGTACTTAGAAACACATCTGTTTCTAATAAGTGTTCTACCTTTAAATATACTCTCATGGATCCCTGGAATTCAACACGTCAAATTTTGTTCTTGTGATATTCACTCAAAGTAACTATTTATAATGAAACTCTCGTGTCACTGAAATTTTAAATCCTCCTTTTACAGGAGAAATAGGGAATAGAACGTATGATAACTTCTTTATTTATGGAATCTGCTTCGAGATAATGCAGCAGCTGCTGATTTTTATTTTATTTTACGACTTAAAGGAAGTATTGTATTTGTGAGAAACTCTGATTTTCAGATTTCAATAGAGTTATCGGTTTACTCCCTTTCTGAAACCATTTTGTTTTGGCATGACGTCTATTCCTATGTACGTACGTATAACGTAAACACGGTTAACCTTATAATGTTGAAACCTCTAATTATGAACCCATCATTTTGATAGAAATCAACTAAGAGGGAGTGTGGAGGTTTATGATAGGAAAAAAATAAATAATTGCAAATTTAACTGCCCTATTAGAGATAAAAAGATTTGTATGGAACGTTTTATAGGACCCTCAGTCCCTCCCTGGTTAGAAAATGGTGGTTAACTTGTAGATAACCCGTCCAATCAGCTTTCAGCATAAAGTGAATATGAACAAAGTATATTCATATTACAGCGAGATCTATGCTTTATCAGTTTTATCTCTGCCCGGTGTCGCTTCGCTACGGAAACCTCACCGCTAAAATACCCTTATTCAAAATCTTGTTTTCCTGCCTTCCATAATCTTTTAGTAGAGAATTGTGTACATTATTTTGACTAATAATAGAGAATAGTTGCTTAAATTTGTGCCTCCTTCATACTTCAAAAGCCCATTATTCAAAACGTCATTATATTTCGTATGCTTGCTCCTTTGCTGCGGTGCCCTTGCAAGGTTATTTGCAGCGCTTCTTTATCCACAGAACTGACGAAAGCCCAAAACGGTTAATTATCAGATTCAACCACTATATCTCGACGCTTTCACTCCGCCATGGCGCAATAGAATAACTGCTAATAAGGTGTAGTGGATCTTAGCTCATACAATGGATTACCACAATCACAAGGATAAGTGGCAGGATGGCAAAAGGTTCCCGCCAATAGCCGAAGCCTGATATCAAAATTACGTTTTTAGCAGATTTCCCTTAAAAGGAAAATCGGCTATTGAGGTCGTACTCATGACGCGATTTTCGAAATTTTTCTTCAAATGCCCATTGATCCTACCCAGTAGATGACAAAAGTGAGGTCCTTTCAAAATTTTGCGTGTGTGTGTGTGTGTATATATATATATATATATTTGTCTGTTGCCGCTCTAGCTGCCCAATTATTGTTCGTTCGTTGCCAAACTCGATATATAATCGTTTTATATAAAATGAAAGATCAAGTTGGTTAACGGCGGAAATCGGACCATTGGGAGGGGCGTTTAGAGGGGGAGGATTTTTGAAAATTCAAAATATCTTCGTTACGATAAGCCTCATCGAAGAAGTGTTTAAAGCCAATCTTATTACAAATTAAATGTACAATAGGGGCTCAGGTTAGCCATGCGAGTTAAAGCGTTGACCTTTATCTGACATGGTAAACCTAGAGTGGCGAGTTCGATTCCTGCCAGGGCAAAGGAAATTATTTAGTGAAGAAATTCATTAAATAACGTCCTAAAATCCTACCCTGGCTAGAAAATCCTACCCCCGTCCCGATTAGCCTTAGTTTCAAAAAGTGGACGTTAAAAAATAATAATAATAATAAATGTACAGTAAACATTGTAATATACATTTGTTCTCTTTCTTGAATATTAACCGAGATATTTGCTTTTTTCTGTTTTCTGCCTTCAGCAAACCCGTATTCCTTCTCATGCCACATAAGAAATACTCTTTTATATTATAGACTACTTTATTCGAAGCTTAAATACCATACATTGTTTTCAATAGACATTTATTATGCGATATACACGCAAAAATATTTTGTTGATCCCCACGTCTTAAGTTTTTGTATTACTACAATTTGAGCGATTGAGATTATTCTGGTACCTTATAAATTACAGTAATAGATATAGTAAATAGTTTTCAATAAAATTAATATGTTATGTTCAGATATACTTCAGTAATTGTTTTCATTTCTTGCGAAGAATATTTCTATCTATCTGTTCAGCCAGACAGAGGTTGGCTAATCGTTTTGTTTACAATTAAGACGCTATTTAGGTTATTAAAATTGATTGAAAGATTTCTCATTGCCGTTTGTAAACATTCAATTAATATTCACAGCGTTATTAAGTGGTACCAGTATGCACGTTTATCTATTGCAGAACTTCACGTGGGAAATTGGCTAAGTTTACGCAGCGGTCTTTTCTAACACAAAGACAACTATTCATAAGGGTATTACTGCCATTGAATATGATAACACCCTAGAAATAATGAACATTAATATGTTTATATTCAAAAATATACGTAGTATTTATTTTGATTACGTCAGCCAGCGATCTCTTAGGCTGATGAGGTCCATCTGCTGTAGAATATTTGTAGGATAACGTCATATTGGTTATCTGTGCGTGTCGATCAGACCTAGTCATTGCCTTCATTAGATACTACGTATTGATGCATAAGCCATCTTGGAAATAGAGCAAAACCGGAGATCATGGGCTAGTGATAGAATGGTGAAGCGTCATTTACAAATTAACATACGTTAAAACCGTAAAATAAAAATGTTTCTTTTTTTCGTAAGTACTAAATCGGAATTTAGCGGTGTCATTTTTATTAGCAGATTTCCCTTGAGGGAAATCAGCTATTGAAGTTGTACTCATGACGCAATTTTTGATTTTTTTTTGGCAAAAATTAGGTCCGTTCAAGACTTTATATATATATACATACATATATATATATATATATATATATATATATATATATATATATATATGTTACCACTCTAGCGGTCGCAATTTTTGTTTGATCGTTACCAAACTCGATATTTAGACGTTTTATGCAAAAATAAAGATCAAGTTTGTTAACGGCTGAAATCGGACCAGGGGGAGGGGGAGGTTTAGAGGGGGAGAAATTTGAAAATTCGAAATATCTTCATTACTATAAGTCGGATCGAAATAGTGTATTGAATAAATCTTATTGAATTAAAATTTACTATAAATATTGTTATATATACTTATTCTCTATCTTGAATATTGACCGAGATATTTTCATTTTTTCAGTTTTCAGACCTCAGTAAACCCCCACTTCTACTCGTGTTACATAAACAATACTCTGTTATATAAAAAACCAAATTATTCGAAGCTTATAAACCAAACATTGTTATCCAAAGACCTTTATTATACCAGAAAGATGGAAATATGTTCTTGTGACCCCGCCCTCCTCTTGAGTTCTTGGACTACTGAAATTTGATTGATTGAGATAAAAATTATTCATTATAAATTACAGTACTATAGTATAAATTATAGTAAATAGTTTTCTATAAAATGAGTAGGTTTATTCTGATATGTTTCAGTTATTATTGTCGCTGAGCTGTTGGCAGACCTTTTGTTTATATTTGGGACGTTTTCCGCCGGCAGTGGAAAGATTTCTTATTACCGTTGGAATTTATTCACTTAATTTTAACGGTGGTGTTGTGTTTAGCAGTATGTAGGTTTCTCTATTATTCATCTTTACGAGGGGAATCTGCTTAGTTACGCAGCCCTTTTTTTTAACCCAATTTTTTTAAGCTTGCCCCAGGATTTTTTTTTAATCCATGCCATTCTATAAACAGGCGACATTATAAACAGGAATCTTCTGTAACTGGTTTCTGTGAGACCTTTTTGGTCTTGTAATACATGCACTAAGAAACCGCAGCCATTATAAGTTACCCCTAATGCATGATGATACTGTCAAAGGCGAATGAGTTATGTAAACTTACAATTGACAAACAATGTAGCATTCGTCATCTAGGTCGATATTTGGTCCGTTCTTTTTTAAAGTGCTGTTTAACATACGGTAAATGAATTCTTAAAACCTTAATTATGAAATATTTCTAGCCTCACGTTGGATAGCGCAACTTTCTTAATGAAAGTTATCAGAAGTAATAAAATGACGACGAAAAAAGGACACTGCGTGCAAAACTAAGTGTGTATTAAATGTTAGAATAAGTTCTAACTCTTTGCAGGAAAATGGTTTCAAAAGACAGTTGGTCCAAAGAAAATGTATCAAATGAAGAACAGCCCCGCTCCAGGATTTGGATATGAGTTTTGCTTTGATACATTACCAGTGCCGTGCATTCCTTTCTCAAGCACGGTCTGTCCTATAAAACATGCTTCACGTAGGAGCTGCGTAAACTAAGCAGATTTCCCACGTACTCGTGTAACACACTTGTGATCTCGTCACAACATATTACCTATTTCTTTGCCAAACAACCGTTGAGAAGGAAAAGGGGAGGGACACTGAAGGCTGATAACAAAAAAACACGAATAGCACGCTTAATAATCGAGTAACGAAAAACTGCATTGGCTGGCAAATGTAGACCATCAGTAGTTTAACAAGATTGGTTATATAACATTTTCTGCTCCGACTCATAATAAAGGAGATATGTTGAATTTTCGAATCCCACTCCTCCAAACCCCCACCATTCCACGTCCGATTTCAGCCAATAACAAATGCTATCTTTAGTGTTGAATGATAAACGGTTAAATACCGAGTATGGTATAAATTAAATAAACATTTTCGAGTAAATAAAGAAAAATCTTAATTGATGACATTATCACATAACGTATTTACATGTATTCCACAAAGGAAAAGTTCAATGAAAACCATATTTCGTATTTAACCTTTGAATGAAGAGGATCACGATATAACAGCTTATTGTTAAAATGAAATGATAAAGAACCTTTTTGTTAATGTGACATGAATTGGAGTATTTCTGAAAGCTGAAAACGAAGAAAAAATTCATATGGATAAAAAATGTATTTTACAACATTTATGGGCAATTAAATTTGCAATAATATGGGTTCTATACAATTTTCAAAATGTATTATAACGGAAATATTTCGAAAAATCCTCCTCTCCCTCTGGATATTTAGTTTTACAAAAAACGTTTAAATATCGAGTTTGGCAATGCTCAATCAGCAATTGTGACCTTTAGAACGTTAAAGGTTTTACACACATTCACACTATACATCTTTTTGATCGGACCTCTTTATTATCTCCTGGGTTGGATCAATGGGTATTTGAAGAAATTATTCGAAATCCAGCATCATGAGTTAGCTGATTTTCCTTCAGGGATCTAATAAAATTACCTTTTTTTTGAGACTTAATTTGCTCACGTACAATTTGGGAGTTTAACCTCATTATATATATATATATATATATATATATATATATATATATATAAAAGAACTATTTTTTTTCTTTACCACTCATGTAAGAGGATGTAAGTATGTTTTCCATTAATGAGTTCGTAAGGTTAGGGATGGGAAATAAATTGGTTTTCCAAGCGTCTCATGTTTTATGTATGAAAATCTAGCAGGAGAAGGGCAAAGTACAAATCTTTACTAAATCTATCTTAGAAGGAATGATATGAACTATATACAGATCAAATGACTAATTATTTGGAGCTATATGCACTAGAAAAAAACCAAACTTTAACTGTTCTCGCATAGACTTTTTTTTTTTTGGAAAATGTAAAAAAACAATCTTGTCAAAGCGTCGTTCATCCCTTTAATATTCTACTGGTTGTTTTCTACAATACTTTTTCATTTAGAGAACTTCATGAGTAGGTTATTTAATGATGAACTTGTTCTAGTGAATGTCTTCCACTGAATTGTTGTTTTAAGCATACCACCCTTATTTCTCCGATTCAAAACGAGATGGTGATTTTAACATTTCATTTTAACAAGAGAAGATTCCTATTCATAATTACTACGAGGAAACACACAGCATGTAATTCTAACTAGCCAGGTAACTTGGCTAAATAAGAACGGAGTAATAATTAAAATGGCCTATTTGGTTTCTGTTACACCACCTTGCTTACCCATGGCCAGTAAGGCATCCCCTAGTATTTATACCTAATACAGTCTGGTCCTGTTTAGCCTAGAACCACTGATTGTTACCACATTAATCAAGATATCAAGTTAACCCCGCTATGTCTGCTACAATATCTTGCTCTAGTATTGTGTTTACTTATTATATTTTCTGCAAATTTCACGGAATATTATAAATGTTTTAAACCTCCCTGGTCTACACATTACGTTTAAAAGTTCCTATTTCTTTTTCAAATCATACCCTAATATACAAACATTTTTTTCTTTAATTTATTTATTTATTATTTATTAACGTCCACTGTTTGCAACTCAGGCTAATTGGGAGTGTTATCTACAGGTTACCACCTTTTGTTTTTCTTTAAATGTTTCATTCTGTCAATAGATACCAGAAAACACCAACCTCTGACAAATACTGGAAGAATTCATTTTTGGTGCACTCCCACCCAACTTCAAAGCATTCTTGGTACAACGCTTTAAGCTGAAACCGGTTTTTAGTTAGTTTTACCACCTTGATGGAATTTTAAAGAAAAAATCTCTACTATTTATAGGGATTTAAATCTGCAATGATTTTCAATGAATTAGTATTTCATAAATTGGAATATAAAATTCTTATTTATTAACGTCCACTTTATGCTGCTAATTGGGACGGATAATCCACAGGTCACCTCCCTTTTTTAGGGTGGGGCTAAAGATTTTATTTAATGAGTTCATCACTAAATAAGATTGTAATTTAAATTAATGGGGTTCGTATTTAGGTTATATTACTTATATACAATTATTTCCTTCAGTACTTTTGTTGTTATAGAAGATTTCAAATAGTAATTGATCCAGTAATAAAAAATGTTAGACTTAGCATAGGTTCCTTTCAAATTAAATGGTACATTTTATGTTTTACCAAACATTTTTTTTCCAATACCAAGACATTATGAAGACCGGCTATAGTTAAGACGAGCTTAAATGGAGACTGCAAATAAAAAGGGGGGTTAAATAGTTATCAATGTTTACATTTTCATTTTGTTTAATAACAATATTAACCTGTGATCTAATAATGTTATTATTCTTTCAATAAAAGTCGGTCTAATATAATGCATCACTCTGAAACTTAAAAAAATGAAATCCATGTAGCTTGTTTATTTCTTTAAGATTGTAATAGTACAGTAATAAATGAATTACATCTGAGTTATTTTTATTTTTTACTTATTGATTGGAAATGGCATTAAAATGCGAGTTCGTTTCTTGCCTGGGCAAAGAAAATTATTTAGTGTCGAAATTCATTAAATAACATCCTAAGTCCCACCCTGGCTAGAAAAGGGTGGTAACCTGTAGATAACCCGTCCCAATTAGTTGCAAAAAGTATACGTTAATAAATAAAAAGAATAATATTCCTATAGCAAGAATACATTTTTAACAGACAGAAATTCAAAATTGAGATATTTATCAAGGAGGAGTTTTAATACGAGGGATATTCGTTGTTATGTGCTAATCTTGTGGTAAAAGGTTTTTTTTTCTCAAACAAGGAGCTTTAAGGGCCAACGCTAACGGCACTTGTAAAAAATTCAGTCTGTTAAAATTCAGCATGCTAAAATTATTATAGCCTTAATGAAATTGATGAGGCATGAATTTGTGCAAAATAATGCCTGGGGATTGTTTTGATAAATGGAGTATAACAGTCGCATGGACAAGCGACCAGCAACATGGTAAGCTACAAAACTTGAAGGACTGTCCTCCCACATAATAGACTTTGTTTTAACATGTGGACAACTTTATGAAAAAGAAGAAAGAAAGAAAAGTTTATTGTGGTCCAAAACAACAAAGGTATTATACACAAATTGTTTCAAAATTAAGATATTTTGGTACAACCTTGGAGCTCGTCTTTTTTAACTTCATCGGTGAGATTAGCTTCATTACTGATTTTTTTAAAGGATTTTCTCTTTCCTCCTTCCGTATGGCGGTCCGGTTTCATCTTTCATCTTAAACAAGGAGATAAAGCTCACCAGATTTCACTATTTTCGGACAAATTCTCTGTCTAATATACTGGATAAAACAGAATAAATACAGAGTACAAATTTCACTTGTCTATATAGTCAGCATGAACAGATGATTCATGTAAGAAAAAGAACATTGTATGTAATGAAAACACTCTTAAAATATAAGGTGTTTGGAGTATTTCAATACATTAGGTAATAGGGAAAGCAGGTAATATATTTTGGAATTCAGTGAACTTAAAATAACCAGGAAAGCTGGCCATCTTCCTCCCTGTATCCCCATCTAGGTCATTCCTCATTTACCCAGAGGTATGACTGGAATATCTGAATGGATATCTTTACCCAATAACCTATATCCCTTCCTAAATACAGATCATCTCCTCCACTACCAGACAGGGATATTTCGGTCCTCAACTTTTATGTATTTGGGCCACTTACATAAGCCAATGCTGAGTATGCCCCAGCCCTTATCCAAGCCGTTATGCAATCTCGTAGAAAATAACTTACCCCTTCCAGCCGGGTATTTATTCGTCCCTTTCTCGCCTCCATTCATTTACAACGAGGCGCTTATAGTCTGCATAAGACAGCACTAACAATTTGTTTGAAACAATAACAGAGTTTGGTAACATTTTTACATAATTTGAATGAGTCGACTTCATTATTTCATTACAGTGTCAAGATTCATTTTTGCTGAATTAGGTACTTCTATAAAAGCATTCATGAGAATGAATCATTTGTCGCTCAAGTTAGTTATTGATATTTGCCAGTTTTTATTGCAATGTATTATTTTCATTTTACAAACAATGAAAAGTGTCATTATGATTTTTTTTTATTTCTGAACCCAGGTCACTCATATGATTTAAGACATTTGTATTGATAACACTTGGTAAGCCTAGAGTCATGGATTCGATTCCCATGTGAGAAATAGGTATACATTTAGTGACGTACTCACTAAGTAAAATCCTTAGTCCTATTTTGGCTAAACAATCGTAATCTGTAGGTAAACCGATTTAATTACCCTGAGTAGTACAAAGTAGTCGTTAGAAAATAACATATTTCAATTTCTTTTGATATTCATGTTTTCACTCATAAACTTGAGGTTAATTTATGTATTCAGATACAGATGTAACCACTTTTATGTAACTACTTTTATTTAAGCTAAAAGACCCAATAAAGCTGCCGGATCACTCGGGAATATATAAAATCATATGTGGAGAATGTGGGGCGTATTATGTGGGAAGGATTTCAAGGAAATTAAAGAAAAAGTGCCAGGAGCATCTGTCGAGAATGGACTCAACGTTCCTCCAGCATTTGAGGAAAGAAAAGCACGAAAATGCCCCACTCGAGGTAGCTTTATTGGCGAGGGAATAAAACCACAAACTAATTCAGAAATTGGAACCTCTCTACATTGAGCTGGAGAGACGGAGTGGTGTCTGCCTAAATGTGCAATTGGAAATGCCATGTTCTGTCCTGTTGAGTAGGCCTCCTCCATCTCTGCTAGTCCAGTCAGTAGTGGCCCCGAAGCCGTGGCGTTAACGTCAATTATACACCAGAAGGTAGGATAATTGTATTTATAGTAACTTTTTCATAGGGTATACATGTGTTGTTAATGTTTAGAGTATTTATTCACTTTAACTATTTTAATTAATTGAACTATAATATATTCTTTTAATGTTTGACTTAGATTCTAGTATTTTTAAGTTAGGACGTTTTCGTAAGACTGATTTTAGTATGAAATTCTATTTTGTTAAAATATTTCAAAATGTAATTGTTGGATGGATAACTTGGCCTAAGCTTGTTTCTTTGTTGTTTGTTGGTTAGCACCTGATGATGGCACGTTAGTGCCGAAAGGCCTTGTGCGTGAATACATAAATTGGTGGGAAGACTTCGTGTTATTGAGACCTTTTTCCCAGATCTGTACTCCCACATCCAGCAACATACGAATTATGATTCAGCTAATTCTCAATGTAGTAAGATACTCACCTACGTATTTATTTAGTGGCGAGCTCATTAAATTAAGTCCTAAGTAGCATCCTGGCAAGAAAAGGGCGGCAACCTCAACAACTCGTTCCAATTAGCATTATCAAAGTGGTCTTTAATAAATAACAACAATATATTATTTATTGATATACTGCCTGGATATTTTGATAGAATACTAATTTTATTTTAACCTTCTTACTATAGATAATAAAACTCTCCTTACTTAAAGCAGTTTTTACTGCTCGTATTCTTTTGAAATGTGTTAAGTCATTAAAAAAAAGATATCAGCCCACTAGAAGGCCTTTTATGAGGGAGAATATAATTCAAAACAAATAAAAATTTAAATAATACATTTCGGCATCCTTTCAATCTTTTTATAGGCCATTTCGAGCCTTTAGACCTATTGAAAGTTACATTAAAAACAAGAGTTGATCTTTGCGGGCCCATACAAAAAATATTTGACTAAAACTATAAAAAAGCCATTTAAACTAAAGCAAAAGAAGGAAACTTACCCGCATGAAAGGCATAGATGACTAACCGCACACACTATTGTCCATTCCACACTTTCTAAGAACCCAATATAAACTAGACTTAAAATGTAAGCTTCCAGGAACATTTTATAAGAAGATTTCGACTAAGGTAAATCAGCTATTACTCATGACACGATTTTCGACAAAAAAAAAAGTCAAATGTCCATCGATCCAACCAAAGAGATGACGAAAATGGGGTTCATTCGAAACTATATATATATATATATATATATATATATATATCTGTGCGTTTGTTTGTGTTGGTGTGTGTGTGTGTGTGTCTCTCTGTTAAAGGTCCATAGGTCCCATTTTTTGTTTCATCGTAACCAATTCGATATTTAAACGTTTTATGTAATAATTTATGTAATGTTCTTTAATGGCAGAAATCGGATCAGGGATAGGGGAGGGATTTTGAAAATACAAAATATCTTCGTTGTTATGGTATAGGGCAATTGCACGGAACCAATCTTACTAAAAATTGTTTTGTCAGAGAATATTGTTATACACACTTTTTCTCTATATATAATATTTACTTTTTTTTTTTTTTTTTTTTTTTTTTTTAATTTTTAGGCTTCAGGAAAACCCACTCTCAAACTCATGACATATTAACAATCAGGTGTTATATCATGGACTTCATTAATCTTAAATAATTAGCTTAAATACTAAATATTGTTTTCAAGAAATATTTATTATGTGCGATACATGCTAATTCTTTGTGTGATGGCTTCATAAATTAAGAAATTACGGTATTGTTGGAAAATATTTATTTGATCTATACAATACTGGATGTGTCGGATCGTAAAATGGTACAGAATCAATTTTGTTAAATTATCGATAGGTCTGAATTACCGTCGTATGGTTATTTTCGTAATTCAAGTATTAGCGAGTTATTCGTATTTTTTTAGTTCCAGACATAAGTAACTCCCCCATTTTTCATTTCAAATCGATTGCATACTTCGTAAAAAGAGGACCAATTTGTTATTGAAATATTTTTTTCAGTTGTCTACAATTCATCATTTAAATAATAATAAAATCGTCAAATGTCAGTTGGCCAAGACAAACTGTCAGGTCAGGACGCATGCCATGGCCCTTCATAATCTATTTATGTACAGGCCACGTATATATCCATATAAAAAGATTGGCTCAACACTGTAGAAAAGACATATGTTTACAAATCTGATGATGAAGAAGTGACGCCAAACGTAATATGCACGAGGAAGGTTATTCTGTTTTACCAGATTTCCCTTAAGAGAAATCAGCTTTTGAGGTCGTATCCATGACGCGATTTTCGAAAAATTTCCTCAAATGTCCATCGATTCTACTTAGGAGAAGACGAAAATGAGGCTCATTCAAAATGTTATATATATTCATATATTTGTTAGTTAACGCTCTAACGGTCGTAATTTTCGTTTGATCGTCACCAAACGAGACATTTAAGCGTTTTATGCAAAAATAAAGATTAATTTCGTTAATGGCTGAAATCGGACGGGGTAGTGGGAATTAGAGGGGGAATTTTGAAAATTCTTAATATCTCTTTTGTGACGGCGGGTAGAGGATCAGAGTGATCCTTTCCTAGCCCAATCCGTCTCACCATAGGCTGGTGTGTAGAAAATTAAAAAGAAAATATATATACAAAAAAAAATGCCGGGTTGTTGATAAACATTAAATTATATTGTACTTATTTCGACAAATAGGAGTATTGTTAAATATATGCTTATAAATACATATGCTTATAAATAAATGAAATAAATTAAACTCTACTGAATTATAAAGGTAAATTAAGAATTAACTCCTAAGTCCAAATATTAAAAAAAAGGGTTATTTGAATAATTGAATGAGGTTATTTCATTAAAAGAACAAAAAAAAGAAAGAAATTAAATAACATTCCTAAACGGTCTTGGACCTTGAATAATTTTCCTTTTTTAAATTATATAAAATTACTTATATTATATAGGTACATATATAATCTACAATAGAAAGATGATGATCGCCTTGAGCCAAGTCGATTCAATGAGGAAGAAGAAACTCACAGTCTTGGTGAAGGCGGGGGAGGAATCAGGTACCTGATACTTGAATTAAATGGCATTCCACCATTTTTCTTCCGCGACGGCCGTCCTGGAACTGCTGGGCTCCAAGAAGAATGTTTTGTCCAATTTGTAAAATAGCCTTGGGCTTGAAGACGTTCTTGGAACGGGAGGACGCTGGAGAGTTCTGGCTGGAGACTGCAGTTGCTTGGCCGGTAGAACAACAGACTCTTGACGCACGTCGCTTGTCATCAGCTGGCTGACGATACGTGCCGAGCGATCCCGACTATCGCCGATTCCCGCCATTCACTACTTAATAAACTAAATACCTAAATTATTTATACTTATAGCTTACTATTATTATTTAATTAATAAATATAAATTTTTACATTAAGTGTTGGCCACAACATCTTTATTATCGTATCGAAGGATTGCATAGAGCCAAACTTATTGCAAACGGAATTTTCTATAAATGTTGTTATGTACGTTGTTTCATATCTTTAATATTAACCGAGATATTTGCATTTTTTTAGTTTTCGGCCTTCAGTAAACCCCTACTCCTACTCATGCCATATTAACCATAAGCTGGTATGTTATTAAGCAATTTATTTTAAACCTAAATACCAAATATTGCTCTCATTGAACTATTACGTATTGAGGTAGATCCATATACGCGTCGCACGTGGGAAATCTGCTTAGTTAACGCAGTCCATGGACGGATTTTTTTTTAAATATAGCCTCTTTTCCTCAACGTTTCCATTTTATTTAAAATCTGTCCAAACGATTTCACCTGACGTTCTGTAAAAAATGAAGCGAATACATTTTCATTCTCGGTAAGGGCTATAAATATTTGCACTGATGGCAAGAGTGTAATATGGATAGATGTAATGTGGAACAGAAAGCCACTCAATGCCAGCCGAACTCACCCCCCTGATCATGAACTAACGGCCTCTCTCATATATTATGCACTCCACCTACCGGCTCCCTCTCCACCTTCCTCCTGTAATGTTTGTCCTGTTTCCAGCGATCCCCCAAATCCACGAGCTACTTGTTGATTCATGGATCAATTTAGCCCCTGAATAGAGGATGATTCCCATCCGGGCCTGCTTTACACTTCTGTATCACATACAGCTTATGTAGTTTTACGTTTTGATTTTTGTACTCAAATATTTATATACATTTTTATTATTTATTAAAGTCTACTTTTTACTACTATGGCTAATAGGGACGGCCATCTACAGGTTACCACCCTTCTCTAGCAGGGGTGGGACTAAGGATTTAATTTAATGAGTTCGTCACTAAACGGCCGTGCAACAACCCAGGCAGCCGTGGTCCAAGCTAGTGCTCTATTGGCCGAGGCGGGAATCGAACTCGCCACTCAAAGTTTACCATGTGAAATTAAGACCAACGCTTTAACTAACGTTCTTCAAAAGTACTGAAGATGGAGCTCTGAACGTCGTAGGGGAAGTCCTGGTGTTGTCGTTTCCGGCATTCTGCCAGCATATGTCTGTCGTCAAGAGACAGACAGTGTTACAAGTTGGGCAAGTGGGTCTGTCAGTCTTTGTCATTAAGTATGAGTGTGTTAATACGGTATGGCTGATTCTAAGTCTCGAGAGAACTACTTCATCTCTTCTAGAGTTTCTGAAACTTAATGGCCACATGCAAATAGTGTTCTTAATAGTTCGTAGTTCGTTGTCAGTGCACTTGTGTTAGTCCAGTCTGTTTGCCTTGCATCTAAATTGAGGTGTTTTGTTTATTATGAAATGTCTTCCTGTAATACATCTATTAATTCATATTCGAGTTTTTCAGCTACTTTTTGGGCCTCTGAGTCCGCAGTTTCATTCAGTTATAATTTTCGTGTCTTGGCAACCAATGGAAAGTAGTGAGTTTATCTAGATTGATACTCTCTTGTTTTATTTTGTGGTCTATTGAGTGATTTGTGTAAATATTTTGTAGTGTTTTTTTTTTTTTTAATTTTTATTAAAATGTGTCCATTACATATTCCTAATGAAGTCAAATTAGGATGAAGTGGTTAATTTTCCCTATGAAAACGATTGAATAAACTATATTGTAAATGGTCAAATATATATGTATATTGTATTATTTTCAATTAATTTTCCTATTCCTAATAAAGTTGAGGTAGTCCGAAACGTTTATTTTTTTCTCTCTAAATAACTTGAATAACCTTTATGGAATAAACTTTAATTAAATATGAATTATACTCCATTAATTATTGTTTCACTCCAGCGCATTCTCTAGAATATCAATGTTTCAGAGTTTTTCGTAAACCATTCAGTAGCTTGTAAATCGAGCGTTTTCATTCTGAATGTCCAATACCTGCGAAGTAACTAATCAACATGATTTCACCTTGAAATCTGATTAATTAATTATAAACTGAGAATAACAGTATTACATCTTAGACTCCTCCAACTAGTACTGCCTTGAAGGTATGAATGATTCTGAGGCCTAGTTGGATCTAATTCTGAATGAAGGTTGAAGGCATGAATTGACCACGTCCGTTCATTCTTATTAATTCATTAGTCGACGAGGATCGTACGATTTCCTCTCGGTTAGTTACATGTAAACCTACATTGGGCTCGAGAAGGACGGCACAAGTGATATGGTTCCATCTGTCAATCGGGTGCGCTCGAACAACAAATAATAATATTGTGAAAATGGCGAAAAATGGGGTAATGAACTTCTCCGTGAATGATGCAAACAGGTTATTTGCAATATTTCTAATTTATGAAAAAGTTCAATGATATTTATATAAGAAAATGTGGACTCTTGGATACAAACACACACATAAAACTATAAAATAGTAGAGAAATAAGGACGTTTATAAATTTGTCATTTTGATAGTTTTCCCTTAAAATAAATGAGATATTGTGATTTGGACTCATGTCGCCATTGCTCTGACGAGGATACTTTCTATATCATCGTTTCCTAATTCAACCGCTTTATGAGAAACTAATGGTAATGTTAAATTACATTACTGTTGTAAAGGGACCGAGATTAAAGAGAAGGGTATATAATATAATATAACATTTTAAAAATTATTGTTATTAAGCATTATATCTATTATCGAATAATTATATATAAATAATCCTAATAGGAATTATTTCCTAAAATTGTTTTTCTAAAAATTTTAAATCAGGACGCACAATA